>JAGVSQ010000581.1:4060-37376 GCA_022683975.1 Rhyacophila evoluta | reverse complement strand
ATCTTCACAATGTGTAGATCCATATGCTCCACGTTGGGAGCGAACATGGTTTATAAAAAAAAAAAATCTATAGCAGGGCGGTAAGAGTTAAGAGCATTATTCTAATAAAAACTGATGACCATATTTAATATTTATAGATAACCTTTTTTAGCTTTAAACTTTTATCTTCGAAATATTATATTGTATCAGTTAGTGTAAGGCTTTATTGACAGTTACCCCAATTTCGTAACCAAGGCCGTCAGACTGAGACAGCCTGATACTTTAAAATGTCAAGGCAAACCACAAAATGCAGAACCTCTCGCCTGTTGCTTGATAATGAATAATACTTAGAATCGGTACCTGTTTTAAGGCGGTGCTAAATTGCCATAGTTCTGGTCCCTTGAACAGGACACACAGCTTGAGCATCTATTCAAAAAATGTGCTAAATATTCCATAGTCAAGGCAAGGCAAGGAAGGCTTAACAACTTCATAATCGAATTAGCATTTATTTTATTTTATTATTAACACTTCATTATATGACATTATTTATGTACATCTAACAGTTGGAAAATTAATATTGTTCATTTAAGCTGGAACGACCACGTATTCTCATATCCACTCATCTGTCTTCACCATAGGTTGCATAAAAACTAAATTGATTTGCCAACATTTCACCAATGTGCACTCACGGTAGATAGGAACTATACCACTCATATTATAAATATTTTAACATGTCTGTTAAAAATATCCAGCATATAGATCTCCATACTGAGAATATATAACTACTCCAGAAATGGATTATGTGAACCTTTACGTTGTAGTGATTTACTTTGACAGATTTTGATCATGAGAATTGGTTGTCAACAAACTGCTCAAATCATTTAGAATCCAGTCTTGCATATTTGTGTCTTTAAAATCCTACAGATGTGGTCTTCAATGCTGCAGTATCTGGTTTCGAATAACGCACGCTTCAGCCAACTGATTATATTTAAAATGGATAACGGTTAATAATTAATAATTCTACTTAAAAATTTGTCGATAATTATTACGGATTAAGTTGATTTGTAGATTTTTCCTTTTTGTATCATGGTTGTCGCCGTTCAAACAATTGCTCCGTGTACTTATTACTGGTTTATTACGGTTAATCAAAACTAGGCGAATCGTCATAGTAAAGTTGGTTTCAACCAAGTCACGCAAAGGGCAAAATTTCGTTCTAAGTCCTGGCGCAAGAATTAACCAAGTCACTAATTTTGATTGCTTAATAATATTTATTTCTTGAGATATGGGCAATCAATATTGGTTGGGCTGTAACAAAAGGATTAATAATAATAAATCAGAACACTTCAAACTTTCTCGAAACTATGTATTGGCGATGTGGGTCGAACCAATTCTACTACCTATGACGAAATCTTAAATTAAATATTGTTAAATTTGACAAAAGTTGGAATAATGTATAAGCAAACATAGGCATTAAATAAGCAAATAGGAATTACAAAAATAAATTTATTATTATATAAAATCCACGGAAGTTATTTAATGTTATGTTAATTGAATTTAAAAAAAATAACCTGACATTTTTCTGAATTTACATAAAACATTTTTATCATTTCCCCGTTGAATAAAATCCTTGACGTTTCAATGTTTTGTATAAGTCAAATTATCATTAAGGTGAATAACTGTTATGTTTCGTTATTTCAAGATGTTGTATAAGTAATCGTTGAATTAATTAAATTTTTGTCATAATCAGTGTTGCAAAATTAACACGCTTGACAACGGTCCTAAAGTTTTTGTTTGCAAGATTCCGCTTTAGAAACTCATTTTTATTTGTAATCTTAACTATATTCTTTTTGAAGTCTTGACTTGAATCAGGCTAAATTATCAATGGCTTCTGTGGCCACCATATCAGTTAAAATATGATCTTATTTGGATGTAGCAACCACCGTTAAAAGTTAAATTGGGCCACGCCTTTTTTTACCTACGGTATATACATTTGAAATGATAATTCTGCCATTCTAAATAATATTGTTAAATGTCACTGTTCATAGAAATAAGCAAATTAATCCCAAACCAATGGACTTCCCATAATTAATCACGGTGGTTTCAGCTCCAAACTTGATCGTCGAGGGTCCTTTACTTGCTTATGTGGCTAATTGACAAAGTCTAAGTACACTTTCTGTCCCCATATCATCGCTATGGGATTGGTTTATCGAACATCCACGGCGTTTGATTTGAATAACAAGCACACGTTTCAATTATTAAGATAGTTTATACAATATAAACTCTAATTTTATTCTTCCAGAAAACAGCAAACATGTGGCTTAAAAAAGTTCATGTACCTTCATGTATTGAAATGAATTTTTTATATTGCCATAATGTAACCTTATAAAATGAAATAAAAATTTCTACACTAGCTTCGTCACACTAAAAAATGGCGTTGAAATTAAAAATGTCAGTTCATTAAGGCATTATGGAAAGTTGCTCCTGGAACACTTCTGGATCTTCCGCACGCATCCCACGTTCGCTACTACACGGAATATATTCCGTTGGAGAACCAAGACTTGGTTGCTAGTGGAGGGAAAAATGTGCATTATTTTTACGTTAGATTTTTGGATTAACTGTTTCATTAGTAACAAAGAAAAAATCCGGAAATTAATAAATACCTTAAAGTATCTTTAAATACACGGAAGTTTGACTAGGCGGGCAATTAAAACGGTAGATTTCCAATGAACAACAATAAATTTATTGTATAACAAAGTATTACTTAAATGTCCTCTCTCTGTCGAAACAGTGCAATACAAAGTAATCTAATTGAATATGTCCAATCGAGCGGCCCAGGAAATGCTGTGAGATATAATTTAAAAATCAAGGATAATTAAGAACAATTCTCAAATGCTAATTGATGCATCAAAATTCAATAATATTTTATAAAATTATATAAGTCGATGACCACTTTTTACGGTCATTTACACACGATTCAGAGTCATAATCATTTTTCGTATAAAGATAAAACATTAAGCATCAATATTTGAAGGGTCATAAATGAGATCAAATGAGATTACTATCTTCCCGATGGATAAGAATTTAGCGTACGCGCTTCTGAGCCGAATATTGTGGGTTCAACTCCAACAGCTAGAGAGTAGCACTCGCTTACATGTCAATGCGCGTTTGTAAGACCGCTGTCCATTCCCAAAAGAGTAAAACAATATTTACTTTAATTAGGGGAGGTACGCAGCAGTTTTCAAAATCCCGCACACTGATTGCAAACTAGCGCGCAGTCTGTCTTTTTAATATTCGATGTATTTGATATATATATTAAAAGGAATTTATAAAAAAAGCGCCGATTTTATGTATGTAGAATTTTATAGAAAAATACTTATTTCATATTTAGTTCAAAGTGCGCGAAGTGACCTAAAAATATAACTTTAGAAAAGAAAATTGTTTTTGAATATGTTTTTAAAAGACCGTTGCAATGAATGATGCCAACCTCAGTTTTTTCTTCTTCTCAGTCATTCTCATGCTCAATTTTTTTTGGTTTTTGTTTTTCGCGAGGCCTTCTGTCTTAGCGGAAATATTGATATCAATATTCTGCAGGTACGGTATACAAGTATGTTAAGTGAGTAGAATTATAGATTACTTTAATGTTATTATTTAACTAAATCTGTATTATAATATTCAAATATATTAAAAACAACTTTAGTTTATAAAATCTCACTGCGAAGTTACCTCAACTAAATACCAGACAATGGCGCACAATACAATTGCACACATACAAAACATATCAGAGAAAAATGCAAGTCGGGTTAAACTAGAGAAAAGAATAAAGAAAAAATGTAAAGCTTTATGCAAACAAGTTACTCATCTTGTACAAAGCTATCAAGAACTATCTATCAAGATATGCTTAGGCTTACGAGGCGTTTGAAGAATTTGTGCTTGTGGCGACATTTTATGGAAGTTAAATATTATCAATATTATTCGCCTGTATCTCCAGTTTTGGCTAATTTTCACATTCATTTTTACTGTAAATATGTATTATTTTTAAATATATATTTTATAATAATACATATTTAAATCTACTTCTACCATAATTAGGTAATTTCAGTTTTAAGTGTCATGATATTTATCTGTGATCAAGTTTATATGTGTGGAATTTCCGTATGCGCATTTGTCTGGTCACCCTCTGTCGTTTTAAAGTTTTCCGGAATATAGCTGACATGACATTTTGTAAATGCAAGGTCTTCTGTTTAATAATATTGACCATTATCCAAGATCCGAAGAAGATCAATACGATATGGTACTCGTTTACACAAAAGGGTGAAAAGTAATTGATGATGATGCTGATATTGCACGGAATATTTGTCACACAATCACGAGGCCGATTCAACGTTATATCGCGCTTTTTACGGATTCGGGAAATCGAAGGTGACGGTCACTTTATTTTTGTTGCATTACGAGAAAAACTGTCGACAGGATATTGGCTTTTATGGCGTGGAAAATCGTTCAATTTGTCGGATTTATTTCATGATTAAATCCATATTCAAGGTGACACGAGATCGCGTGGAAGGTTACAAGGATTAAATACTACCTTTTTGTTACTGTTATCTAACAAATACACCCTCAGCATTCACCCACCCCGTTATTACACCCTTAAATACTTGAAACGTTGAATTAAATAAAGGCGGGAAAAAATTAAAGCTGAGTTATGTCAATATTCTAAACGTCAACTTCAATGCCGTAAATACAGGGGTAAGCCTCAAAAATATATCATAGAAATAGGACACAAAGTAAGATTAGATCAAGTTCTGACAGTGTGTACTTATTTCTTAAATTGGTAGGGAGATATGTTTTATTGGAAACCCTAACATTTCATACAAAACTTTGCATAAATGTAGTTTGCCGCATAACCCACAGAGTGCGTTAAATCCAATTAAAATAGGCTGTCATCCGGCTGAAAATAAATACAGGAGGACGATAGCGACACACAAATAATTGTATATTCAATGCTCGCAGAACGGTTAAAAATACAACTGCGCACAGAAATAATTATAACTGTGCAGTCGTCTCCATTGTTTTGCCAGTATCCTGTGTTTTGTAAGTTTTGTTATGGTAAACAATGAATAATAATAGTACCAACTGTAGAAATTGCAGATTTTTTTTTTGTGAAATGCAACAGACCGCGCAAAATGCACATAAGGATTATTATGTATGCATAATAATTATTGCAAGTGTTTACCTTAAAGTGGGCTTTTCATCAGTCGTTATAATGCTAAAATATGCTAATAAAACATGGTATGGGTTTCAATATAAACAGATGTTTACAATCCAAAAGTAACACTGAACTCGAATGCATGCAAAGATGCTACATCCGGCTGAAGGGAATAAACGATCCATACACGACGTTGTGTTTGTTTTGTACGAAATAGGAAAATGGAGGTGAGGTCCATCAGAATCTAAAGTTCTACTATAGAATATCTATTCTAAAGAATGAAAGAAAAAAAAATTGGGACATTTATTTAAAAATATTTTTTATATCCCAAGTTCGCTCTGAAAGTGGAGCATATAGATCTACACAGTGTGAAGATACCAACTTCAAATGTGGAGTATATGGGTCTCCAAAATGTGAAGGCATCACTTGACAGATTACTTTTCATTAGCATTGTTTGTCAGACAGTTGCTCAAATCAAAAAATATCCAGTTCTGCATCTTTGGATATTAAAAATCCTACAAACTTGAGAATCAAGCCCGCATTCCTCGGATTGAAGGCACGCACGCTAAACTCTGCGGTACCGAAAGATGAAAAAAGATAGTCGACGGTTTATTAATTGATGTTTATACAAACTAAAACTGATTTCTTGTCACAAAATGAGCTGACATTTTTTGGCCGCAAGTTTTTCAGCATTTAAACCTATTTTTTACAATCGCTGGTCGTTGTTCAACTATGTACTTTTCTATAATTTAACTCAACATTTATTAATGACAGCAAACAAAAAAGCAAAAATAAAACGGTGAGGAATTAAAATCTCAGCTCATTTGGGACACCAACCATATTGTGGATGTTAATTTATAGATCACTTCTATTATTATGTATAGTATATAGGAAACACCACCAATTGTGCGCAATTACAGATCCATTCTTGCTCAAATTTCTTGGGCATCTCTGAGAAGGAAATTCGGTTATATGCAAGATAATAAATATACACGAGAAAATAAATAGATGGATCAATAATAAAAATATATTATAGTGTATAGGCAAATAATTATATTTTTTGAATCATACATCGTTTAAGTATTTATAGTAATACTAATAATAGCATTATAGACATTTTAGGTCAATAAAATAACAAATATTTTATTACTTAGCCCAATGTTAAATGATCTGGTGAAGTGAAATTGCTGGAAGCCAGGGTCCATCCCATATTGTTGAATATATGAATATAATTCAAAATTACATTGTACATTGTACCCACGCATCTCGACACGAGATGGATGACATCCGCTGTCTCAAAATTCATGCATAGGATCTTCTTCAAATTCAAATTTATTCGGCAGACAAGTTGCCTTTTCAGCTGAAGACGCTGGAAGTAATACCTGGACATTTTGCTCTTGCAGCATTTCCAACTCGCCCTCTTGCACCACGGCGAAGATTTTTGCCTTAGCTAAATACTGCTGGTAAGGCGACAGACTTTTCAACGTTGGAGCAATGCTGGCAAGAAACGCGTCCATCGGATGCACATTCTTTGAACCCACTTCATCTTTATCCAGCACATATTTTAAAAGTCTTGCGGCAGGAGAATCAGTCTTTTCAAGTCTTTCTTTTAGTTTTTGTGGTGAAACAATGGTTTGTCTTTCATTTGTGTTTTCCTCCCACGTGTGTTCACGGTCTTTAATTGTTTTCCGTTTTTTCAAAATGGGTTCTAGGGAGTCCGAATCATTGTCTTTACTGTTAGATTCATCATCCTCTTCTGTTTCTGCATTTTCTTCGAAGTCAGCCAGAAACGTATCGTCATCTTTATCATTTTCATTAAAAATTACGCTGGTTGTAATATTTTGGAAATGTTCTTTTATAAAACCGATCAAGTGCTCGTTTTTGTGTCGCATTTTTGAAGCTATATATTTATTTTGCTTGGCCTTTTTTATCAAATATTTTCTATAAGTATCTCTAAGGCCTATCCATTTCCGTTTACATTTTGCCCCTAAAATACAAAAAAGGACATCAGAATTAACATTGAAATTATTTTAATTCGAATATAAGGGATAGTTTTATAAATTATGCTACCACTTAAATGACAGAATCTATTTCGGTTGTTACTACATTAGTATTTTATGATCGTAATAATAACCATTTATGAAACTATTTACCCGTGGAAAAACAATTTAAATAGTTAATAAACCATTCGTACAGCTTTTATATTAACAGTATTTCAAATAATAAAATAAAGCTTTCTATCATAATAAGTAATCGAAATATATAGATCCTCCGGTTGGCCGAAAAATGCGCATTTTGATGCCGGATGATTTGATATCAAATATCACAGTTCCATAAAGTTTTTTGATTTTTTTAAATCAGTACAGGATACTGAATGGGTCGAAAAAATGGCTGACAACCGAATCACGTGAAAAAAATGTCAAACTAATTTGAGACTAATTTTAAAACGCTTTACCCTCCATCGCCCGTCATATATCCACCCCCACTGTGAAGGCGTCTACCGTAACGTAACCAAGTGAGACGCTTTTTAAATTGCCAGTATGTATATCAGAAGCAGCTTTTTAATACTTTATTTAGCGTGCACCAGAGTGTGCGTGATTCCTATTTTAATTATTTTTGCCCTGTCAGTATCTAGCCTTGTTGAAAAGACCTTCTTGCTAGTATTTAAACTGTAAAATAAAGCTATTGTGCACGATCTTTTATGGCGCTGTATGTCGACTGCTATTGGATTTGAATGCAAATACAACGCCGATCGGTGGGTGTCAATCGATTTAATGGTGGTCTTAAAAAAACAAGATAATAGTAAAATTACAAATCAATAAATAGTAAATTTGTTTTTTAAGCTTTACGGTATTGAGAATTAGTTGCAAGGCTAATTCTCATTCATTGATACGAATACAATATACAGTTAACACATTATTCTCATTGTCGATAATAATATGCAATTATACCGTAAATAACATAGATATTAAAAAATCATTGAAATTTTTAACGGTATCTGGTCATTTGAATTTAAATAAAGTAAAAAAAAAAAATAACGACTATATTTTTCCATTGATATTACAAGTTGAAAATATGTCAATCCAATCTTGAAATTGTCAAGATACCACATTTCTGAACTGCCCATCTTTATATGGTTGAGATAGATATGTTCCAGTCTCGGAGGGGACGTTGTGACATATGTAAGCCAATTCCTATCAACCCATTAGGCATCAAATTTAGCATTGTTTGAATTTTGGACCTATGGGATTTGAAGCCGCTAACTCCGATGACGAGCAATTCACAAACGACCGTATTCACTTGCATACCGAAGGAACCATACCATATTAGAATATTTATTGTGGCTAGAGATTTAGTCAAGTAGATTTATTTTGTAGCAGATGGTAACTTTACGTGAATTTTCTCAGTATCATTTATCCATTATTATTCATTGAAAATTTAATGTTCTGATAATGGATACGTGTTAAAAGTGTCCATTTTATGTCTACAAATTGTAAATACTCTGACGTCTCAAAAATGCTTGTTTAATATCAAAGAATCTAAAATAAATTTACTCCATAACATTGCAGTTATATAAAATATGTTGGGCGAAGCTAAATAAATCAATTGATAAATAAAACACCTGTGTATAATTTGATTTTGGATTTATTACTTAGAATATAATTCTGACGTATTTACAAAATATATTTAACACAACATTTCATGTTTTACATAACCATGAGTATAAATGTATACTATAATGGAATCTGTGTGCGTAACTAGAACTAAAGATAGTCGACTTGGGTTGGCGCAAGCTGATTTAGTAATGTAGTGCGACGATAACAAACTTGAAAAAATATAACATTTCACATTTATTGTATAATATTTATTACTACTATTATTGGAAAGTGAGCAATAACTAGAGAAAATTATTAGGATTAATTTAGAAATATGTTGTTTTATCGTTTAATTAAATATGATAAATACCAAATACGAGATAAAAATCTTGAGTAGGAGCTTTAACATCCACAATCCTTGACACAGAAATCATAATATCTTCAACTATTGTAAAAGACACCGCATCGATTGGCCATCTTGTTTTGTAACATTCTCACAAGACAGTTAGTTCCACATATATAATTGCAAATATAGTCTCAATCGGTGACATCAAAATTTTGTAGCTCTAAAATATTATTATGGTATTCTCCGTTGTTGTATTTATGCGGATCGCGATCAGTTTCGTCTTGTGCCATAGGCCCTGATAGCAAAACTTCATCAGTTTGTTCTTGTAGCATTTCCAATTCTGCCTGTTGAACAACTGCAAATATTTTTCCTTTCGCCAGATACTGGCCATACGGAGAGAGAAGTTTCAAATTCGGCGCAATGGACTCGAGAAATTTATCCATCGGATGAGCATTTTTGGACTCCTCTTCGTCTTTTTCTAAAAGGTACTTCAACAGTTTTGCAGCTGGAGATTTGGCGGTTTCAAATTGTCGGCTAAGTTTTTTGAGTGTAATCGTTCCACTTTCTAATTGAATTTTTCGAAAAACTTTTTTACCAGCCGGAATTGATCTAGGTTTTTTGTTACTTAGTTTCGGGTGGTTTTTTTCATCTTTCTTGCAGTTTTCTTCATTGTTTTTTTGGATATCTACACGTTTTTCACATTCGATGGGATGAATGTCATTGGATTTCAAGATTGTCGCAGCCTCTCTTTCTTTTAAAAAATCTTTAATGAAACTAATCGTAGGCTCATATCTATACCGCTTTGTTGATGCTGCTTTTCGGCCTTGGGTGGTTTTCTTTTTTAAAAATCTTCGATAAGCATCTCTATGATATGTCCATTTTTGTTTACATTCAAACCCTGGAAAAATTAAAACTAATAACATGGAGAAGTAGTCACAGCTTAAAATATTTTTACTCTTTACTCCTCAGTTATAATTTCACAAGGGTTCACGCGTTTTAGCTTAACCCATTTCATAGCGTTGCTTTAAGAAGGATCTACTCAGAACAGAACGCATGTGAATATAAGTATTAATAAAACAACGCGGCACTTATTGTTTATTATAGCGTATTTCTGTGATTGCTTTATAGACTACAAACCATAGCATACGAATGAAGTAAGAAAAATATTAATAACTTATTAAATGTGATGGGTTGCGACGATCAAAGAAAGATTCAATAATGAAATAAAGAAATGTGGTATAATCTATAAGGGTTATTAGGAAGGAAAGACGTTACTTACTAGCACAAATGATTACAGTCCAATCCCGCTATAGCAAATACCAAAATTTCTAGTATGACGTACAAATCGCGGCAGACCGGAAAAAAGCACATACTTATGTCACATTCCTTTATAATGAAATTTCAGTGTAATGAAAAAAATAAGGTGGCCCCACGAGTTTCGTTATAACGGAATTTAACTGTATTTGTATTTGATTCTCTCGATTTAGCAGAAAGAAATTAGATTTCTGCTGTAATTGAATTGTACAAGCATCACTCTAATGTACATAAGAATCTCTATATTTAGCCGTTTCTTGTTGATAGAGATAGAAAAATATAAATATGTACCACAAAACATGAATCAACATTATTTAACAACATAGAGGAAAGAAATTATTTTTTTAGTGGCAGCACTAGGCACACGCGCCATCTGTTGCCAGCATAACAGAATTACAATGGCCGTAACGGGAACGAACGACAGTTAAGAAACGTCAAAAATGACAATATGAAAACGTCTTTAGGTTTTAAATGAAAAACATAACAGGTTAATATTACAATATAACAACTAAACAGTGCATTTATTATAATACTGTCAATCCCTCATTTGTAAAGTTAAAGTTATCAGAAATGGTTTACATTATAATTGATTAATGTTAGTATGGAAAATGTAATGTTATTTATAAATTACCTGTAGTCTTTAGATCTTTGCCTATCCCAGCCCATACTTTTTCTTTAAACGACGAGTCTAAATAATGAGGATCCGACGAATCGTATAAACACCGATGTCGTCGTACGGCTTTTATTAAATATTCATCGTAATACATTGTAGGGGAAAACGGAAGTTGAAGTTATAAGGGTAATTGTACACTCGTTATTTTGACGGCGAGTCTCGGAACGATTTTAACCGACGTAACTGGAACGTCCGTCTGCTCCGTTTACGCGACTGGTATGAACATCGTGCGTTTGTCTGTTACGCCTAATTCACACGGCGCTCCGTGTTTGAAGAATCGTGATTAATTACGATTCATCAAAACCGTATATGATCACACGGTCTCTCCTATTAACCGGATCGTGAATTTTTTTAATAAAATGTAAATATATGTTTTATCTGAAATTTATATCTTTTTCATTTATATAAGATACTACATTTTCAAATTTTGGCATGTATTCATTTTTATAACTTTCTACTGAAATAATTAATATTTTTGAATGATGGTGTTTGATGGAAATTGATTTTAAGTTTACCAGTTTTAAATAATTTAGAATTTCTACTGAAGATTTTAATAAATAGTTCTTCGGTGGTATTACATTGATTTACACTGACAATATTTAACACATACATATATTTGTATTTCATAATTTATTTGTGTATTTTTATGAAATATCTTGATTGTTTCTCATATATTTAGTTATCTTTTTCACACCATATTCGCTCCTGATGTGGAACATATGGATCTACACAGTGTGGAGAGATCCATTCTGAAAGTTGGGTATATGGATCTCCGGGATCTGACGATATCTTGACAGATTATTTTTCACCAGGATTGTCTATCAGACTATTGCTCAACCCAATGAGCATCCAGTCCTGCGTTTTGAATTTTTTTTAATCCGACAGATGTAGTTATCGAACCCGCGTTCCCCGATTGCCAGGCCTGCTCGCTAACTTTTACACAACTGAACTAAATTAATTAAATTTTACTATCTTTTTGTGAGACATGATGCCCGTATAATGCGCTCTCTTTCTACGCACGAAGCTCGAGGTCTTGCATTCCTACAATACCCAACAATACCAAAAAAAAACTATTCACCATTTTGTTGACAAAACTATATGTCGCGCTCGAACGGATTCATCATTTTTCACGATTCGTAATGCGGTACATGCGTGTAAACTTGCTTATAGAAGTCAACTGTATATAAAACGAGTCGTTACAAATCACGATAATGAAAAAAAACCGAATGAAAGATTATCGTGTGAGCATTCTTGTAGTGCTTTCTCCTGACAAACTATGCAATCAACGGCCCTATATTTATGTCAACCCTTAAAAAGAAATTAAAATTAATTAAAACACTTTATGAAAAACTAGTACATTGGATTAACTCGCTGACTAACAAATACGTGCATTGAAATAAGTATTATAAGTTGGCGATTTATAAATTTCAACATATTATTATATTAATTTATAATACAGGTATTCTTAAATCAGCTCACATTTTAAATTTCATGCCGTTTTTTCTCCGTGAAAATCTTAACATTTTAAAAACTTTTTTTACAATTTCTACGTTTTGCTTGATTGTGTATGTTTCCATAATTTAGTTTCAACTTTTGACAGCAATAAAATATGTCTACTTTAGCTTTGTAGCAAAATGGCGGCAAATCTAAAATGTAAGCTCCTTTTGGGATTCCCTAAATACATATATAATGGTCGTGACTGAGTTGGTAAACTTATACACAACGAGAATTGTTCTACTCCAGATATTGCCGGTAAAAGTCCCGCAAATCACGTTGTTGATCCGAATCAATTGTTTAAGTACTAAAATATTTGTGTATATGTGTATATATTATAACAGAAAGATGCGTAGTATCATTAGCAAGTGAAATCACTTTTGTTCCCACTTGATACCAAGGATTGCGGGTCTCAGCCCCATACTTTCTAAAAATTATCTATAATATATTGGATTGTATATTTAATTGTAGGGAACGTATAAGCTGGCAACTAATTTTCGTTAAAAATAGTTTCAAGGTCCGTATGCTTTTTTACATGCCACGAACATGATTAAAATAATAATCAACTCTCTAATATATTATATCATGCACTTATAAATATGCATATAATTCATATAGTGTTTTAAATCAATTACTTATGTTTTTATAATTATTACAATATATTATTCAGTGGCGTAGCTGCCGAGGATCAGTTGGAGTGAACTGCTACAAGCGCACGAATCATGGAGGGCGCAAGTTTTGGTAGGATTTTTTTTTTTTACTTATTTATTTATTTTATTCATGTTGTAACATCACAAATTATATGGTTAATACATTAACAGCACGATATACATATGGTTATAACAAAAATATTAAAAACATATTAAAATATAAAAAAAAAAACTAAGAAAGAATTAAAATATATATACAGAAGGAAGAAGAAAATGTCTACCAAGTAAGTTAGACAGACCCTATTTTAATAATGTATATATTATATAGATTATAAAAACGTTTGTTATTATAATCTTCTATTCATGCTAATAAACTTTTACTTTAATTAAGAGAATATACATGTGTATGTTTGCCTGACACAAGAACTCTTCCCAAACGATGGACAGTAGCAACGTGTAATTTCGAATACCATTATTAAATCGTTTTACTCTTAACTTTAAGCATCGTCGCTGATAATCAACAAGAGACTAAAAATATTGTATACAGCCGAACATTGATATAAACTTGTATGTGACAGGATGAATAAAATTAACTTGAATAAACAATGAGTTTAAATCTATCACAGGCAAAGCCGGGGTTATAAATAAAAACGCATAAATCCGGACTAATACTCGTCAAAGTCTAATATGCAAACAAAGCAGGTGTGGTTTTATATAATATTGGATAAATAATTAAGACAATAAAAAGCAAAATATCTCGCATTAGATAACACTAAATCCATTTCAAATGTTTCTATATCTAATTGATGTATTAATTATTATACTATCATGATAATCGAACCATCTTTAGCTTAAGTTAATTGTATTTTAAGAATGATCGGTATTAGATATTATTAATAACATGGATAAATGTAAATTTTCATCGTGTAGGGAAAATAATGGGGGAATAGGATTCTCCATAATCTTCGGTAAGTACACGATGATGTACGCTGAAAAAACATTATGATAACTATTAAAAAAACATAATACAGTATAAGAGTGGGCAAGTGTTATATGATTCATGTTGAGAGATCGCAGGGTTTACCAACCGGTATGCTGCGAGAAGGTTACCGGTGTTTTATAATAAAATTATTGGTATTATATTAATTGAAATTTATAATATTGTCAAAATAAAAAATGTTAACATGTTGTAAAAAATTGTTTCAATTTGACTTAAGTTCAAATGGGATGCATTTTATAAATATATTGTTGAGAAGTACTGGTTATATAATATATGAACGTTTGTTGGATACAATTGTACGTATCGAGTTTGAATCTAGTGACGGAGTAAAACTTTAACATGTTCATAAGCCAAAATAAAACCTTATTTAAGGTATCTGCGGGCTTAGTAAATTTAATTTAATAAAATTTTGATTTGATGTGCTTTATGGATGTCCAGTTGGTTGGAGGTTTTTAAGGTGGCTGAGAGGTTAGTGTGCACGCTTCGAAGTCGAATGTTGCGTGTTCGAATCCCACAGCTGCGGGATTTTTAAAAATCCAAAGATGCGGTACTGGATGCCCGATGGATTGAGAAAATGACCGACAGATAGTTATCGTGAAAAACTATCAAGTAAGTCTTAAGTAAGGTCTATGCTACACTTTTGAGGTGACTGTGGTATACGAGAAGATCTCAAAGACCCTGAACATCATTTATAGTTTGTACGTGTTATAATTCGTCGCTATATGAATGGTTTATTGAATATCCGCGGTGCGTAATTTGAAAATACACACACATATATATGCCATGTTAATTCTGAAAGTAGAGCATATGGGTTCTACAGGTTGAGAAGTTATCCACTCCGAGATGGATTCCGCATGGATATCCGCAATGTGAAGACATGTCTAGACAGTTTATTTTTCACGGGGATCGTTTATCAGACAAATGCTAAAACCAATAGGCTCCCAGTCCTGCATTCTTTATTTTTTTGTTAATCCAACAGACGTAGGAATTGAACCTGCATTCCCCGAAGACGCACACACTCTATAAGTTAGATAGTGTATTTCAGTTGGATAGATGTTGATAATACAGCAATCAATACAATCAATAAAAACATAGCTCAGATGTCTTCATTTATTTAAATGAAGTCTGTTTTTCATCTCTTGAATATTTAACAGCTGGTCTATTCGGCTGACCAATTGACGAATTGTTAATGATAAATAAGAATTTTCCATGTTTTGATGCAGACGATCAAATCAATTGAAGATGGAAAATTGATTAAGACGATTGCTTTAAAGAAATGTTTCAATTTTGTATGTACGCATTATGTTTCACATACACGTCTTACGGTAGTCGCCTCTTTTTAATTCGCTCGTAGTGATTTTATTTTGGGATGCCGGAAAACATCCTCTCTTCACACCGCCCCCCGGCTTCTTGCCGAACAGCTGACCGGCTCCTCTCGCATCGCAATACAGCCTGCCGGCAGAGCCTTAAAATACCACCACGCTGCCTGTTTCGCTCAGTTATAAAGCGACATCGGGGCGGACCGTGTGTCGCTCGTTGTTCATACTAAAATACTTGTTTGGTGACGAGAACCGCGAAAACAAATCAATTAACAGTAATACATTACAACCGGTCAAAGACAACATAATGACATTCGGTTATTTTCAATGAAAACTCCTTAAAATCTGTCACCCAGCATATATTATTAAAAATAAATAATTATCTACGCAAAATACGAGATTTTTATCAATCGAGATAAAATCTACCTAATTACAATTGTTTATCAAAAAATATACACATTGCTCATTCAGTGACATATTTGTGAGTGTTTTTAATAATAATAATTAAAGATTAATAGTATGTGTTAAATATTTTCCATATCGGTATCGCGATAATTTATTAATCTTAAAAGAAATTTATATCTCTGGTATAAAATAGCTTGATCAATTATTTATTGGTCTCTTTTATCGGCGATTTAAATAACAATCGGTCGATTTGTACTCCTCGATTAATTATTAGGGTGTCGAATTTAATTATGTGTTTTTTTTAATATTATTTCAGTTTTTGTTTCGTATTTACTTACTGTGAAGCGAATCAAATTTCGCACTAATTGTGGGGATTTGTCAAGTTATTTGGAAACAAATTAAATTTAAAAACAGTTTGATATAATAATACAAAAAACTCGAGTTATTTGTTAACAAATTTAGCAAGCAGTGCATCGTTTTAAGTTTTTGTAATTTGTTTTTAAATTTGCCAATAGCCGAAAAACGTAAATAATTTTTAACCGTAGCCAAATTACAAATTTTCCAGTGTATTTTCTGCCATTTTTATTCAATTAAAGAACAAACGTGAATAAAAAACATTTTTAACCACATGGCAATATAATAATTTGGTAAATTTCAAACATCGTTTGTCGCAAAATATAAAATTAAAAAAAAGGAATAATAAATCGTCTTTAAAATGGCGATCCCGTTAGAACAGCTGATGGCTCGTCATGAGGGTCATGCGCCCGGTGAAGACGATGACGATTCAGACGTGGTTGTCGCAAAATCTGTGGCCATGGTCGTACTATTTTTCGCTTCGCTTATCTTCGGATGCCTTCCGATGCTGCTTTCAAAGAAATTCAACTGGATGGGTGATGGAAAATCAGCTTCTGACATCAAGTCTTCGAATAAGTACGTCGTGGCTCTACTGTCTTTTGGAGGTGGTGTACTTCTTTGCACCACGTTTCAACATCTTCTTCCAGAGGTTGGAGAGAATATAGAAGAACTGCAACGTAAGATATTTCTTTTATATTAATTATTGAAAAATATATACGAAACAAATTTCAAATCCGTTACAAATATATCTAGACTCAACGGATATGTTTTGCTAAATGGAAAGGTTATTTGAGTCGTCTGGTTCTATCTACCATAAGTGCTCTGTGGTAAAATATTGACAAATCGATTTTTTCGTTTGTTACTTTTTCTTATTTTTTTATAGGACTCATTTGTACAACACAATTAGATCTAAAAAACAGCGAGTGGATTTTTTATTTGGTCTGTTGATTATATTTAATAATACCAGAAACAATAACTAACTTCTCTTTGTGACGTTAAATAATTTCGGTTTCTTAAAAATCTTCATTAAATTTAAGTGGACTAAATTAGAGTAAAAACTATTCGAGAGGGACGAAATTAACTTTCCAGATTTGATACATTTTTATCGGTCTGCTTTTTCTCGATATGCGGAGAAGATTATCACGTATCCTAGCCCAATCGCTGATCATGATTTTTGAGTATGTTGC
Source organism: Rhyacophila evoluta (assembly GCA_022683975.1). Lineage (NCBI taxonomy): Eukaryota > Metazoa > Arthropoda > Insecta > Trichoptera > Rhyacophilidae > Rhyacophila > Rhyacophila evoluta. The sequence continues at coordinate 19,856 of JAGVSQ010000581.1, read as the reverse complement.
TAAAAAAAAGAAACAATTTCTACGCATAATGGCAGAGAAAGAATAAAGGGAATCGTTTGTAGAAATGTGAAGAGTGGAAATGTATGCACTCTAGACGTTTTAAAACTATCAATGCAAGTCAAGCTACTGGAAGGAGTTTGCAGTCCGCGACTCATGCCCATACGATAGCTGTTTCTGAATTTTGTACCACGACGCAAGCCACGTTTTTTTAAGATTTTGTTCTGCCGTGGATTCTCAAAGTGCGTATAGCATATCGTTATGCAACATCAAAAAAAGTCTTGGCAAAATAAAACTACAAATAAACGAATTGAAAATATGAAACATAAAAAATACTTTTGCATAAATGTACAGCACGCCACTGCTTTTGATGTAACACGACTCTTCACGTTTGATCTATTTTGTAATTTCATAAACAGCGTCCTGTTACATAATGATCATAAAAAAAATTGCTAAAGAAATAATTAAAAACCGAAACAACCCACAAATTATGGCCATTTAACATATTTTGACAAACACACCGATACACCTGAAAACCGATACTGATTAAAATACTTTCCAAGTGTTAAGTGCCGGCCAATATAATGGGCAGCTTGATTGTAACCTGTATGTATGTATGTATCCCTCATAAGTAACTGCACGATCTGATCTTAATATTTAATATCCTCACAAAATCAAACCACCTCACCCCAATATCTGAAGAAAACATCTCTCCTTACTTTCATCTTTCCATAGCGCTACGGTATGGTTATAAAATATCCTCTAGAATCCTTTCCAAACTTTTTCATGCCACTGCCCCATAAATAAGATATACATAATCCACGCCCCCGAAAAATTAACTATTATATTAAAGACGTAAAAACAATTAGTTGATTTCTTCGAGCAAAAAAACGAGATATTTTTAACAACGTTCAATTAGACATGATTAAGCAAACAAGTTTGGGAAGCTCTACTCTAGACATTTATGACGAAAACTATCTCTCGTAGTTCAGATTCAACCTCTCTACATCCTTCTGAACGACGTTTACCCAATTCTTCCGAAGGCTGTCCAAATATCGAGTTCAATTTCAGAATATATACGCACGTACTATATTGATCTTTGATGTCATAGTTAGGTCGAGACATATGCCTAAGATTGACACTCTGGAGATAATTCTATTACTCATCATAGAATAAAAAAATACAAGTTGCTATCCAGATTAGATACGGCATTATAAGAAACGATTGTGTGCGCAGATAAATGATTATTTATTATTCTATTAGTTTTATTATTTATTACATAAACGATAATCAATTTAAGCACTAGATTCTTTTTTGCACTTTGTTATTTAGGAATTAATAAATAAAAGTAAGCAACATGGCCGTCATGCTGATATCAAGAATTATATCTAAGAAACTCTTTGGATAATCAAATTTATATATATTATGATTCAAGAGATTGCAAAGAATAAAACTATATTTTACAAAGCGATTTAAATTACCATATCGAGTTACATGTTCGTCAATATTGGCGACGATTTAGGCCAGCAATAATTTCTCTGAGGATGTTAGAAAAACAATGCGTTTTCAGTTGCCAGTGAAAAATTATACTAGCTCGACTTTGATATAATTTTCTTTAAAATACCTCTACGCACATTCTTGTCGTTGATATGACACGGACAGAACAGCGGTTTCTTTGTTAGTACGTACATACTAATCAAATTTAAAATGTTTTTTGTATGTTACGAAATGAATACAATTGATATATTGCGATGTGGCGTGATAATACTATACTGTAATATAAAAACAATCTATTTTTGAACTTTCCTTAACAGTCTCTTGTATTTAGAACATTTTCTATATGAACCATACGTGGTACTTCTTAGTTAGACTGTTATCTACGGATTTAACGTTCCAAGCTACGCCAGCATTCATTAACTCCAGTGAATACATCACGTGGATAATGAAAGAAGTGAAAAAGGGATTTATGTTCTTTAGAAGATCCACAGTATATCTTAATAACTTTTTGCGTAACAGAAAGTGCCTCGATTTGTTTCCTATTTTTCAAATTTATCACAAAGTCAAACCACCTCATTTGCAATATTCGACGCAAGCATTTGTTTTTAAGTCCAGTATACAATTTCAAATACGCTTATGATTCGCTACCATATAGCAGCTAGTTAACAACTGGCAATTAGTTTGAAGACTAAATTACAATGTATTATAATTAAAATATTGTGACTTAACTTTATTTATTATAACAGTTATTATTTATTACAAAATCAAATAATTTAACTCGCTTATCCACCAAAAATACTTTAAATCATCACGGAAACACCAATGATTTATTGCACTTCTATCAAAATGACAACATCCAATGAATGTAATATAAATCAATCAATATTTTACATTATGCGCATAATTTAATTTCTTATTCTACCAACGATTAATTAACTATTTCATTTTTATTAATTCAGCCGTTTTTTTTATACATATGGTACAAATTTATGCGCTTGTATAGTATAACAAGTTTCTCCCGAACGGTACAATATTAACTCTTCTGTTACTGATAAAGCATTCGTCAAGGTCATACAGACATGACATCTGTGCATTCGTCATACGTATATTGCCTGGCTGGGTTTTTACTAAATATAAAATAAATCTGTACCTCTCAACATTATTTCGTATTTAGCACTCGAATCTTTTGGAATGACACAAAATTGATAAATTACTTGTTTAGAACCAGGAGCCTTCTGTTTAAAGATAATTTATGATGATTTATCATTCATATCAATCAAATACCTAAGTAATCATGTATTATTTGCTTCGTGTTTTAATAATTTCTTAGAAATTGCTAAATCTAAACAATAACGGCGGTCGATGCACGATTGCTTAACCTTGATTTATCTAGCGAGTTTACACATGTATAAATAAGTTTGAATATGAAATCAGTTTTAAAGTTTCTCCTTGATTTTAGCTAACAGGAAATTGTATAGTGCCGCAGGCAAAGTTTTTACTCAGTAACTATTACGGTTAGCTTTATTATAATTTCTTCATAATACTACGTCACCGATATGTTTTACACTGCCCGAGAGGTATTTTAAATCACGCACCTGTTTATAAGAATGAAAGTAAAAACTGAATAGACAAGTACACTTAGTACCGGCATACAAAGTAAGTCCCAGGCACAAAATTGAAAGCCACTGATTTCTACTTAATTTGATTTGCAATAATAAGACAAGGAGTCTTGGATAGTTCAAACGCCAAAACCCCATTGTCCATTATAAATATTATAATACATCGCTGAAAGTGTAAGAATAAATTCTATACTACCATTTTAATTACTTATTTTAATACATTTATATGAATTTGTTACAATAAATGTATCGTTTTAAATACAATATTATATAAGACGATAGATATACATATGTTTGAGATGAATACACTATAATTGGCGTGCTTTGATTTTGACTCTCTCCTTTTTCGTCTACGTCTGCTTTCTATGTGAACAATACATTATGGTGTCTTCAAGAATATTTGCAGTCATTTGTTTCGCAACTTTCAATGACATACAAGCGTCGTTGATGATATTTATAGGAATTCATGATTGCCATGATCAAAAAAGAGTTTGTCATTTAACATGCTGCAAGCAATCAGTATACAAGTATGATAACCAGTTGTAGCACGTTTAGTAAATTCGTGGATGTAATCCTCGAAAATATTATATAAAAATTATGCTATCTGACGCAAAGGTTAAATAATCTAATGATAGTCATATTGTCATGACAAAAAAATAACATTTACAGCAAAAACTGCGAATAAATGTATAATGAACAATTCCAATTTGAAAACGATTAGAGCAAAATATGCTTTCCCATTTAGTTTACAGATCCAATATCAGAAGCGATCGATTTATTTCTCGTATTGAAATTTGCATCGTGTTTATATTCTTCTCCTTTTATCATATTGACTTCTTAAATAGAGCATATAAAAACAGGGTCTATAAAAACCATTGTTACTGACTTATATTCTCTTATCCTTCAAGATCTTGCCATCAGTTTGTCTCTCCACATAATATCATTATGGACCTGGGGAAGCTAACGTATGGCGTACATGCCAAACACGGCGCATTGTATGATTATAAATGGCGTATTGGTGATAGGTTTTGAGTATATTTTAACGTAAGAAGTTAGAAAAGATGCTTGAGCTATATGATGCAATTAAGCTCGTACGTGAAAACAATAAGTGTATGGTATGTAAAAGTTTAGATACCCATGTTGTGGACAGTATTTAGGTACCTTCTAGGACGCTGAAATCACGTTGGCTTGCATATTGCATTCTTGGGAGACATCCTATAATTTTATCAGTCAGGTCCACCGTTGCAAATGTCACTTTTGTGGTGACGAATAACAAAATATACAGTCCGCTTTCTTGTTTTTCATGTCAATCGAAATCATACCATTCTACCCTTAGTGATCCTTACCCTGAGTTTTCAAAAAAGATATTTCCCGAAAATAGCAGTAATTTATGTTATTTCGTAATTACCTTCAAAAATAGTTGTTTCCGCACAATTATACATTATGAAATATTTTATTAGTGTTGCCACAAATAGTAAAATTATTTCTTAATTGTTTGTTTACTGATTTTATACACATTCCGTCGACTTAATACAACTGCTTATAATTATTTGGATAGCATTATCTCGTCATTTATTCGACTAAAACTAAAACTTTACATATCGAAACTCTCCTTCTAAATTGGTTTCCAAACAAAGAATCCATTCTTGAAAACTGAAGGCAGGCTACAATGGTGTTTTTTTTTTCAGAGAGAAAACATTTAGATCTTTAAGGACAGCCAAACACTTATACGTGGCCTCCATCCGCCAGTCTAATCCTTACATCTGGTCTTTATCAGAAACTTAGAACTCCAATACCATAAAACGATATATGTTTCTGCCCGAAAGATATTGTATACTAAAATTAGCCAGTTACATAAAATAGCAAGTAAAAAATAAGTAGACAGTATGATTACCCAAAACCGGTCTTCATATTTGTACTTTATGACATCTAGCATCCATGACAATAATTACATCATATACGTCAAATGTTTTTTATTATAATCATATTATATTCAATTTATCTATGCTAGAAATTATTATAAACAACAAAACTGGCTAATGCTTAATGTCCCAAACGAAAAATAAATTATCTTACCTATGTATAAGCATTTGTGTCTTCCATGACTGATTAGAAAGCGTGTTCGTTAGAATGTCGGAGGTTGCGGATTCGAATCATACAGATGCAAATGCAAATGAAGGATATACTGCCATTCGCCAATGGGCATCTAGTCCTACATTTTTCAGATTTTTATTAGATGGGGTATCGAACCCGCATTCCCGGATTACTAGGCGCGCACGCTACCAACTACGCTACGGGGGAGACTACAGAATACTACAATGTAAATTGTAGGCATTAACTTTGTTAAAAAAAACACGACATATTTTTGTCAGTGTACTTGTTGAAGATGCCGAAAGGTGAAACCTGAGTATTCGAAGCTAATATTTGCACACTTGGCTCATTTCCAAAAACGTAATTTGCAACAATTGCAATGAATCATTTTACATACTCGCATATTATAAATATGACGCCAAAGATTGCCATATAAAAATCTTTTAAATTGTATTTTTATTTACAAAATGATATCCAAGGCTATATTTCAAGTACATTATGATAATTTTTGAGTATGCGTTTGTAAATAATAACAGAAAATTTCAAAATATTTACTTTATAGCAATAATGAATATGATAAACACAGACGAGTGAGTATTCTTCAATCTAATTTTTATTTGACTTTACACGTGACATTTTACTGTAAAAAAAGTAATACCTGTTGCTATCGTAGAAAAACAAATATTTTTGTTTACATTTCATTTTTACCATACTTACAAAATCGTTCAAGTTGCATGACGTATGACAATAGACAAAAATACATTGACCTGTGTAACAGTGACATTTAACTAATTATGACATGAGCCGTGAATCATGACATTCTAAAACTAAACGAATTCTGTGTCCTGATGTGTTTGTAATTTGTGACTAATTCATATTTTTGGAGTAAAACAAAAACGTGTCGTTTATAATTGTGTTGCATATAAGTGATAAGGTATGTTACATCAGTTATTTACATCGTGTATTTAATGATTTTCTTCTCAAAAGATTCATAGATAACTTTGTAATGATCTGTGGTAATTGTATACAACACGTATTTTGCCCGCGTAGTCCGTAATAGATACTATAAATACGATTTTTCACAATTATTGTACTGGTTGATTTCACTTTATTATTACACAGTATCAATATTACATTTTCAGTTTTATCAACCTTATAGGTTATTTCCTTATCTGACAGAACACACTAAAAAAACAATACAGCCGAAAAAAATCAACACGATTAATATATGTTGTATTTTCTTTACTTCTCTATTTTCTGTCAATAATATATATACTAAATACAGCTATTTGTTACGAAGGGTTTAATTGCAAATAATTTATTTTGACACAAAGAAATTTTAATTAGGTTTATTTGATAGATTATCAAAGTTCACTATTTTAGAACTACTTATTATTTAAATAATTATTGTACCATGCTGGACAATATTTGGCGATTCCAGTATCAACCAGACAAAAAAAACATACAGCACTTCAGCAGACAATGAAGAAAATTAGTGATTTCATATTACTTGGAAGCGTATGAAATATGATTGTTTCGCTTCCAAAACCGGTTTCGCTCGAGAACTGCACGAACGCATTGGCCATAAAATGTTTCAAGGACGGTGGACGCAATTTGCTCCTAGCGAGCGAACCGAGACTTATTTTCCTTTCGCGCGTTAATTGACTTCATTAAATTACAAGAAATATTTTTTTATTCAGTTGGCGTTACCTAATTGAATTCAATTTATTTATTCACAGGGTCACACCAGGTTAAAATCTCGCCATTTTATTACCCATTATGAAAATACATTAGATTTTTGAAACATGCTCAATCGTTCCAACGATTTGATGAGATTTACTTCTTTATGTAGCTTATTAAAATATTGCACAATCGGCAGTATATTAAATAATTTATAGAAATAATCTAGTTGCACTTCTGTTCAATACATCAATATATCCTAATATACAATAGTTTACTATTTTTAACATAAATTTACTTTAAAATGTAAATTGTGTTTATCATTATCAGATGATGGCAATTAATCAACAAAGAAATGTATTCTACGATTTACTTCCGATCTAACAATTAATAAATTTGCACTACTTTGTAGCTGATTCGACATTGTACAATAAAAACCAGTATTTTTATCGTGTAAAATGTTTAATTTTCCTTCTAATCCATAAAATATACCGTCGAACAATCGTATTTTGACAGCACGAAATGTGAAATGCATTTGTAGTAAGATTGTTCGTAAATGTCCGTTGAGATGAATCAGGTGTGTTCCTAAAATAAATGAAAATAAAATGCATCCGTTGCAAACTTTCTAAGTATCATATCGCAGTCGCTAAACATAGTACGAAATCCAATGCGCTGATTCGCAAAAATATAACACAAGTCTTACTTTCCAACTCTGTTCAAGACTTAAGACACTTAGTTCAACGTTTATTGGCAATAGTAAATTGCACGTCAGTCTAATTTTCGCTTTCGACTCGATTGTGACGACTTTAGCAAGTGAACTGATATTGTACACGATATTTTTCTATTTCCAAATGCCGTGTCAATTAAATTTAATATGAATTCTATTGGCAAATGTAATTAATTCTTGATTTACCGGAGTATTAAAATAATATATTTATTACCAAAGTGGTATAACAATCAGCCGAAATGTTATTTATATTCTTTCTTTATTGTCTTCACGGTGAGCAAATGATAAGCGCTCATGCTGATCAATCATGCTGCTGCAAATTAAATAAAACCAAAGATGCAGGACTGAATTCCCAATAGTTTAAGTAACTGCCTGAATGTCGTGAATAAGTCTTCATATTGAGGAGATCTATTTATTCCATTTCAGGGGTGAATATATTCACATTATGATAATTCATATAGTGAACATCGTCCAATATATATTACCATGTACGTTTCGAAAGTGGAGCATCATCATTGTAATTTGTAATCTCATAATAAATCTCAACTTTGTAAAGATGGGCACTCCAGAAGTAGAATATACGGATCCTCACGCCCCACATTGTAAAGACTCATTTACAGATTTTTCACGAGAATTGGTTTGCACCTGATTCTCGTTATATTCATCGAATTGAATCGTTTGGAGTACGAAAATGATTATATCGAGAACGGGAATATATTGACAGAAAACATAAAGTCATACAAACAATTTCAAATAAATTTAAACCATAAACAACTGACCTAATACGTTTTGTCAGTCCTCGTGATGATTGTATTATTCATTGTGGTTAATTCCGACACCCAGTTTAACCGATCCTAATAAATCGAAAATAAAATGTACACTGCTTGCTGGTCACATCGCAAAAACCTTACGTTATGCGAATATTATTCGGTAATATACAATGCAAACAAACTGTTGTTGCCTTTAATTCATAACACAGTGTTTCAAATCACATTCAACATGAATGATTGTTCAATAAAGTGTTTTTGATACTTGAACAAAGGAGTTTTTTAACAGTCAGTGTAAAATAATTTTATTCTGACTGTTAAAAAAATACTCATTATTAAAAATACGTATGTCTGCGCATATCCGCAAACACAAAAAACAGTCACTCATCAAATGTCAATTATAAATACTACACTGCATTGAGAATAATACAAATATTACTATGAAAGCAGCGTAACATTAAACATATTTTTTTATACATAGCTTTACGTAATTATGCAAGCAAACATTTAAAATAGTAAACAAATTTATTTACAATGAAATCCCAAAGTTTAATTTCTTGCCACATACATAGCGGCGTGTTAAGTATCTATAATTATTTATTGTACCTATGTATTATTATAAGCAATACAATCCAATATGCGTCTAGTCCGCCTCCAAAAAAACCTTTTTTTAATTCATCTGCTGCAAACTCTCATCGTTGCCTTAGCTTCAAGGATACTGTTGCCCTTTTCCACTTGGTCTAAGTTTTGGTCTTCTGATCAGTGGCTTAAACAGATAATTCGTAATTCAAGTAACACGTTCGTTCAATTTTAATTGTTAATTTACGATGATAAGATTTAATTTTTTTTAGCTCACGTCGAGTTTTCGTTTCATCTTTTTTAATTGTGTGCCCCCGTGATTCGTGCGCGTGGAGCAGCAGCTTCAACTGCTCTACGGTAGCCACGACACTGCTTATGACACTTCCCTTGCTGTTCATTAAATGAGCTTGTTAGATAGTTGGGTATCTCCTACTGCTAAGGCATGACTTTTTCTATGACGCCACACTGTTATATGAAAATATAGGAGAATCAATGGGTAAACTATACGGTTTATGGTTTACCTTCTTCACCTAGTGCCATCTTTACAAACGAAAACTATGACCCACCTCAATATTTTCCTTTCAAAGGTATTCATAAGTCAGTATAGAAATGAATAGTTTATTATTTTCTTGTCAGTACAATATTAGATAAAATAATGGTGGACACTAGAATATGTGTTATATTTCATTTGTATGTTCAACTGAATAACACTGTTAAATTAACTGCGATTCTTTTTCTGCAAGAAACAATCTATTGCAGATCATACTTTAGACCAGCGGCTATGAACCTTTTTGCGGGGACGTCATCCCCCTTTGAGTTAAACAAATTCTGTGCCCCTTATGTTCCCGATTTCCATAATATTCTCTTTATTATTTTTATAAGTTACTCTGCGAAACGTTACGATTTCGGTTTTTTTAGTTCGCGTAGTGTAATTCACTTTGAATTTTATTCCGGATGTGCCTCCCCAAAGAGTAATGTTTGATTTGTGCCTCCTTTAAATGCATGAATATCATATGGACCCACATTGAGAATCGCTGCTCTAGAGCACTATTTCTTAGATATTGGAAAATTATTTCTGTGATACTCTCACACACACATTGAAAGTAGTTTGTTCTAAATTAGGCACTTTTTTAGAAAACGCTTCATCTTCTTTGTTTCGTGATTTATCAATGAAAGAGTGTAGAAAATTGATAAAGATGTCTTCAGCTGAGATAATGGTGCTCTTATCGTAACTACAGTACCTACTCTATTAAAAGTTGAGAATTATTTACATACATCGAATTCAGTTCAGTTTTTTGTATACGCCGTTCAATATTTGGACCAATTAAACACATATTATGATATAATATGTGTTTTACATTTAATAATTGGCCACCTCAAGTGACCTTTCTAGGAATGCGGTTCCCGATCTGCATATAGCGGCCCTGGGCACCAAGCCGCCGTTCTACTTACACCACGTCCGCTCCAAAAACGACTTCACAAAGATTTTAAATAATCGCTCACTCGCTTCCAACTCCACCTGTTCGATAATGGCATATCGTATGTTGACATCGCACTGGAAACAGCGCGTTTACGAACGGGATTATTGTGTACTAATAACCGTTTCAGGTGACAGACAGCTGTCAATATTTTATGCATTTCCTAATATTATATTACACAATTTTTGACACATTGTAATCAAATGGCATAATACATTCAATTTGATACAATATATAATTCTCAAAAAACATTTAATTTTATTTCTCATACACATATCACTATCGAAAACTATTGTATTAATTCTTTATATTGGGGACATTTGAAAACGGGTCAATAATTATTATGAACAGTTGCATATTGACACAGATAATGTGTGGCGAAATGCACTATGTAAATCACATATCTATTCTATGCGTGTACACTATACACTATGTCGGGGTTTCCCAAACTATGTGGGAATATTGCGAAGTGTTCCATTATAGAAAAAGTTTGGGAAACCCTGCACTATTTTGATTAAATAAAGAGCTGCTGAGTCAGTTGTTCTGTGTGATTTGATTTTCATGTGTCAAATAAAAATTCACATAGTCAAAGGAAATTCACAACTGAACGAGAGAGTACCTTCTTATATGCCCAATATTGAAGATGAATTTGTATATATTATATTATTAAGACAGTAGGACTTGTTTTCAGGATTAACTGACAACGACTTGGCAAGCTTTTACAAAAATAAAACTGTTTGTACTTCCTTACAGAGAATTCAACATTTGCTATACACTCGAAAAGGTTCGACGACGCAGTGGATAAAGTAAATACAATTAATTGTCTATAAGGTTGAAAGACCACGAATGAAACTAAAGTAAATAACGTAAACTACACTGAAAACTCATGCCCATAAGAAGAAATTGTATAAAAATAAGTAAAAGACTTGAGTATGAATTTCTTTAAAAGAAATATACAAGAGTACGTGATGTGTATAAATAAGTAAGTGCAATGTAACTGCAATATGTTGGTCAACCCATTTCCATGCAATATTTATTTTGTTAAAGAACAAAGGAGTCCGTTATCTTGGACATTTGCTTGTCGCGATCTCTGGTGGTTCACCATTATAATGCAACTGATGAAACAGTGCATATCGCATGGGATTTATGGAAACCAAGTCACGTGTTCGTCCCTGCCCACTGTGAATATTGAATTTTTGGTTCGAAAAATCATCTCAATAACGCACTTTTGTGGTAGTTGATATTTAGTATATAATTAATACTACTTTAGCATCTTCAGAATGAATGCATACGAAGGATCTGTAATCATATCTATGACTCTGTTCGTTTAAAAATAATAAATTGTTCACAGATTAATCTCCCTGTACAAAAACTCGTTGCTTAAAAACACCTCATATGATAAACCTAACCTAACATGACCTGGACTAAAGTAATACAAAATTACTTCACGACCGCTATAACAGTTAAATTTAATAAAGTTCTATAAAAACCGACTACTCCTTATTATTGCAGAGTAAAGTAATTTTGTTGCCTCTTTCCATTGATTGGATCTTCTCTAAAGTGTATACATATTCAAATGCTTTGTATAATTATTTTGTTCACGTGCTTCGTCTCTTTCCTGTTGCCTTTTAAATACAATACAAACACTCACTCACTCGCTCAGTTTTGTTTATCAGTTTGTTTGAATCTCTATTCTGTATGCCATGGCTGAAGCCTGCAGAAATATTCAATGCAAATAATATATTTTATAAAAGCACCATATGTTGTATACATTTACATAAAATAGTACACATTTAGTCAGACGACGTAGTTAATATGGTAGCATTTCTGAATATACAACCAGCGTTGGGTAATTCCCAATTTCAATCACCCGGATCATACTACTTTTTCTCAATCGACCCACAACAAACTATTCCGGAGTATTGAGGGCAGTTCAGCCACTTAACTCGTCATCATAGTCTTCAGGTCTATACACTTTTTAGTCGTAAATTTTATATATTAAATACTATACTTTCCAAAATAGAGTGACAATTATGTTGCAAGAAGTGTTCTCATCACTATTGAATACAATTTAAATACTCTATTACCCGTTATGTTTTTTACATCTATTTATACATACAATGTGGCATGCAATGCCGCACCGTGGATAGAAGGCTATTGCTACCGCTCTTGATCAAAAAACAATTTAAACCATCTATTCACATACTGTCACCGATTTATAACTTCACATTCTATTCTTCACATGCACATATCATTGCTCGTAGATATTACTGCCCAATTATTAGTGTGTCTCATAAAAAGGCGCCTATAATATTCAGGAGCCGTCGTGCGGTGCACAATCTTGATATTAACACAGCGCGCCCCTGGTGGCATAGATAACCTAAAACTTTCTGTAGAGTGCTGAGTATATTTGAAAATGTATACTCATTATCATTGTAAATTAGGATGGGCTGTTAGTTTAATACTTATCCAATTATCTCTACTTATTTCTTATACGAATTGTCGACGTAAACCACAGGTTTTTTTCAAACTTACCAATCATGAAAACAGAAGTCTTGAAATAAGACAGCCTCTTCATAAGAAATACAATAGAATAAATAGTGCAGACAGTAAATGCAAGCCATTAGAGACGGTGAATTATATTAATTTGAAAACACCTGGCTCACAAAATAGGTGAGTTTAAAGTCATAACAGTGTCACCAAAAACTTTCTAAAGATTTTTCCGTCTGCAGTATTTGCAAATTACAGATTTCGCGGTTCGTATGAGTAAACACCGTGTGTCAGCACCTTTGTGGTGAAGGATTTTGGTTATGGGTGACTGCTGTCAGAAATATCAGGATGTAAGGGTTATTTTCTAATGCAATTTCCTCAATGTATAACGTACAATTATTTACGTGCATGACTTTGTTCGCATAATGGAATACAATCGATTTATCAACATGAAACGCGTATCAAATAATATTTTTTAAGTATTACAATCCAACTGCCTAATAAAATAGATTGACAAGATCATATCGATTACTGCTGAGTGAGAGTGTATAATAAATAGTTAAAGGTAGAAATTAAGTCGTAAATAAAGACAACACGTATATCTTAGATACGTAAATATTTTATTTGATATTATCAATCGCGTACATCCGAAATCGCATAAATACTGTGTTTACTGTATTATTTTTAGTCATTATCGATTGAGCTAATCAAGGAATATAGATATTTTATATAAATAACAGCAATAAAATATGATGCAATAATTGCTGAATAAATATTTATTCTATCATGTTTATTTATGGAATCATTGTTGTAAAAAATATTTATAAATGAGTATATAATATTTTCCTTGTTTTATCATAACTGAAGAACAATGTAATTCATTTGTTCATTGTCGTAAATCTCCTTCTAAACAAGTTTTTTTCTTTTACATATTTATAAATCAACATTATGTGGAAAAATACGCGGCATACGTGTACTTATCGAAATTTCTAAGAACAATTGTTTTATATTAATCTTCGACATCAGGGCCGGTCGTATGGTTGGTGACGCCCTCATTTTGGCGCTCCTTTTAAGTTTAATTATACAAATATCATAAGGAGAAAACTAAAAATATAGAAATGAATTTAGTATCTAAAAACTTATCACACAGTAATGTAAATTACAATAATAAACTCAGCGTGAATTTGCATTTCACATTTGGTAGCCGAGCAACTTCGCATGTCGTTAACCTTACGCGCAGATAGAGAAAGGTCTGAAGTTCGTCATTCAACTGACAGTTCACTGGTATCATTCAACTCCACTCGTTGACTGCCACGGTCTGACTGCCTGCTGTATATTTGTTTTGATAAAATGAAATCCATAGACCACACAGAACTTGTCTGGAATGCTGAATGAATGAACATCCGTAGTGTGCGAATAAAAGTTCACTTGCCCTTTTGTATCTTAAAAACGTCGAATTGTAATAGTATTTCATTTATTATTTTCACTTTTTCTGCCTTAATGCGTCTCTAATGACTCTAATTGATTTCTAAATATGATATCTACCTAATGTGCCTACCATCCACCCGCCCCATCCTTACACCTGGTCATAATCAGGCGTATACGGAGCTCTGATATCGAAAAGCGATCTACTTTATTCGACTGGAATGTCCCGGGAGTAAATATTAATTACCCAAGACTTAGGTTGCCACGTACTTAAGTGTGCTGAAGTCAAAAGAAATATAATGATAAAAAAAGTGATTGAAAAAATGGAGACTATTTGGTCAAGCAATTTATGTCAAGAGATCATCCCGCTCGCCGTATGACGCCGATTTTTTTTTTGAAAGTAATGAAATTCGCCCTTGTGGGAACCAAGTCGGATGGCCTGATGGGTCCAACAGCTGGTTGGACCGACGTGAATAACTCTTCCTGCTCCGTACACATTTTTGGACATTCCCACAGAATGTGATGAGCATCCTGTTCTGGACAGCCACAAGGACATGTTGGCTGTTTGACAAGGCCAAACTGAGACAGCTTACCGGTAAAACCACTGTGGCCTGTAATAAATTGGCCACTTAAGTTTTTTCGAGTTAGCTTGGTTATCTCCATACGCCATTTAATATTAGGAAAAAACAGGTATGTGTGCCTGGCCTTAGTCGACGCGTCCCACCTGTATGTATCTATTTATTCGTGTTTAAAATAATAAAATAAACTGAATACACGTGAAATAATCTAATTCTAAATTGTTGACACTTCGTTTTAGTGGCCTATTAGGAACGCGCACACCTATGTGCCGGAGGTTTCATATTCAAATCGCACAACTGCGTAAATATTGCTTTATAATACAACGTAAAACTTGTTGCCGAATATGTTGACCGATTGGTTGACTGAATACAATAATGCTTGTGAAAAATAATGTATTATTTTAAGTCTCCGGCAGCGGACGTGGTAATTTAAACTAAATCTGTAAATAATTGTGATTAATTCAGTTTAGACGGCGAAATCTCTATTAAATTTCGTTTTTATATAATAGTGTATATTTATATATAAATTGAAGACTGATTGCGGTAATGATGTAATTTGTGTTTATTTAAACGTATCACCATTTCTGCTCCATACATACGGGTATATAAATTTTTACAATGTGAATATTTATAATTTTGAGAGATTATTTTTACAAGGATTGTTAGTCGGCCCATAGATTAAGCATCCATTAGACTCCATCCGCTAAAACTAACTAGCTTATGAATAACCACAATATGACGACAACCCTTAATAGATATTGTTTTAATCATTCATGCTTTATACATTTTTATGCAGTTTCTGGAATTGCATCTGATTCATAAACGCAACCAATTTCTAACCTAAAAACAAACATTAATACATAAAGAG
>JAGVSQ010000580.1:0-37392 GCA_022683975.1 Rhyacophila evoluta | reverse complement strand
TAATTACACAATACTCTTTTATAGTGCATTGCAACGCATGTCGGGTTCAGCTAGTATAATATAAATTATCCACGGTATACGCAAATGCTTTAAAAATTATTTGAAAAAATTTAGAATGCTACCATTTTTTTGCAATAAAGATAGCAAAGTATTGCTATGGAGTTATTTCATTCATTGAGATGAGTGTACAAAGCAAAGTGAGACAGCATATTCATTCTGTAACCCACTAAACTCAAGCACGGGCGCTCTGATTCAAAAACATTCATAACTGAAATTTTAAAAAAGAATGAAAAAATATGTATTTTTGCTAGCTTAAATAGTGAGCCTACAACCAGTATTTGTAATATATATAAACCCAAATCTCTATATTTTGGAAATGTGCATGCTTCTCATGATTTGATGCAAAATATAAGAATATATATTTTTCTTAATTATTCAACGCACATTTATTTTATACAAATTTCAAGCATGCTGTATTACAAAACTAGCAATCCATTAACATATATTATGCAATATGAAAATTTTAATAATAATATTCTACCAAAGATTACTCAGTCAAATATTTCGTTTCTAGAAAGCTTTATGTTCACATCTTTTCTATGGTGTAACATACACAGTGTTATGTAAAACATGCTGTATTGTTTAATATAAACATTGTTATTTAAAACAATGTTTACATTCTCGCCTGAAAGGGTTTAAGTATTTTATGTTAGTGTAATATAATACCTTCGAGAAAACTCGGTAACTGCGAAGAGTTTTCGGTTTTCAGAACAGGGTTGATTTTTCAGATAAACAGTGAATTTTAGAGCGTGGAAATTTCAGCGCACATTCATGTATATGAAAACGTTTATATTTTATTCATATCTCCATTTCAATATCGAGAACTGGGCGTATGAGAGACTCTATATGTTGAATTTAAAAATACTGTTATCGCGTCGAGAATTTAGAAAACACGTGTTCAATACACACGATACACTTAAAGATTACCGTGTTGATGCAGAATAAGTTATATACTTATAGCCAAAAATGATCATATTAGTCATTTTGATACTCATACCCACTTTATGCCAACACATTACTTATTAATCTCTACTGTAACACATTGCCATATAAAAAAGCATTTAAAAGGTCTTAGCTGTTTTTCAATGCATGTATAATAGATAACCCACTATACGTAAATACACCATATACGAATATAATAAATACCAAAAACTTAAAAAAACCACGGTCGAACAATCGAGCATAAGTTCATGTTATTATTACAAAAATTGAATGAAAGTAACCCAAACTGTACAAAAATAATAATAAAATATGGTAAAATCAAAAGTAATCGTGCTTAGAAATATATTATGAAAAATAAAAATAAAAGAAATAATAGGTACTTCAGGCTCCCTATGTTTTAATGGCTTAAATAGTTTTTAAAGTATTTACTCGCTATGATAAATTTACATTGGTATCAATTGTAATGCTCTGTTAGGAAGTAATTTATTTTTGCACAAATAATAAAAATGTTTATTTATTTTTAAATGACACATCTACAGACGTCATTTATAAAAAGTGGCCATGAAGAAATAATGATGGTAAGAGAACTTCTGCTATAAACACATACTAATATTGTAAACCTTTACTTTTATTTTTTGTACATTATTCCTTAAAAATATTTTACAATATTCACAGTATTAACTATTTTTATATTATGAAATAATTCACACTCAAATAAGATATTTAACATAATCCAGCAGGCGTCATGTTTCTCGATTTGTTATGAATAGTCGAAAACAAGAACTTCAAACACTCACAGCATAATATATCTTTAAATTACAAATCACTTCTGTCGGTTGAATTCGATATACACAAAGAGAATCGTGTTCAATTCTCTGTCATGCAAATGAGCCAAATTCAATGTCACAGCCTTGAATAAACTACAACACGTGGCGTAGAAGATGAGTACTGTTTGTTTAATGCAGCATACTATCTCCTCGTCATCATTGTAGATTCAACAACATCGTATTTCAAACAGAGATTTTCTCTCAATTCATATCTGAGTGGCCGGTTACAGATTTATCTTGTGATCGTATTGTTATCCAGTTAAACTCTAGTGTTACAATACTTCGTCGTTTATCCAGTATTTTTAGAGATATTTTTGACAGTATAACTTTTTACTATGCAGCTTAAATATGTTGCAACATATTGATGAAGAAATGTGGTAGCGTCATAATTCAAAAATAATAAGAACAAATTTGAGTTTCTCTTAAATATCAGTTATAGTCTATATAATTATCTATATGGTGTAAGTCTTCCCGATAGTGTAGAGGCTAGCATTCAGATCTCACGATCCAGGGAATGCTGGTTTGACTCCAATATCTGCCGAATTAAAAGAAAAAAATGCAGGTCTGGATGCTTATTTGATTGAGTAATTGTCTGACAACTAATTCTCGTGAAAAATAATCTATCAAGGCATGTCTTTACATTGTGTGATATCTCCATCCTGTCTAGATCCATATGCTCCACGAGTGGACACGATAAAAAAGTTATATATATAAATTATTCAAAATATGAATTTAAATTATATTATAAATAGTCGACTTTATCCGTATAAATAACGCAATCATAGCAATTTGTTGTAACTAATAAATATTTGTAAATTTTACGACCGTATAATTTTGACCTACTGTCACGTTATAAGTCACGTGTTGCGGATGCCTTCAAATATTCTATAATTATGTCAGTCTCCAGTCCGGTATTTGTCGTCATAGAAAAGCATCGAGTATTATCCACTGGATACCCAATATTTCGTGGAATTTCGAGACGCTGGTATGACTTGAAAGGGTGTTGGACGACTGTTGGTTGAGAAAGAGTCCTGGAGATGGGATACAGTGGTCATAAATTATGTTCCATATAAGATTTCACATGATTTTAAACTATTGATGTGTAAAACGTGTTTATTGGTTAATATTAGTTGTTATGAACATTTACGCCACTGACAGGATGATAAATTGTCTATAAAAAATAATAGCAATGGATTTATCTTACCGCGCACACCTTAGCAAGCTAACTAAAAGAAAAAACATACTTTGCTGAAATTACAACCAAAATGATTATACTCTATTTTTCTTAGATTTATTTTTACATAACATCGTACAAAAATGTAGTAATGGTGTCTGCTACTTTAAATAAATCTTACTTTGTAGTGCCCATTTTTCATGGTTCACATAATTTCGAGTGTTTTTGTCAGCGTATACTTTGAATTTAAGCTACTTATATAAAGAAAATGTTAACATTAATAATAAAAAGCGAGAAAAAAGTTCTTTAATAGCCAGTAGATAATATGTAGATTGAATCCTTAGTACTCGATATATCATTTATGTTATTTTCTTTTTCACATAAACTGCCATAGCTACTCACTTCCGGGTTACAATAAATGCAGCATTTTGCTTAAACATTTCTCTCAAACTTTAACTCAATTATATTAAATTAGATGTACAATATATTTAAAAACATCACCATCTATCGGTATATGCAAAAAATAAAACGTTTTTACTTAATATCAAATTGTCCTATTAACATATTTGACCATCTATACTCTTCGTGAAGATTTCATGAATATTTCTATATTCTAGTTACGTAATAGTATAATAGTATAACACGTATTACTTAATTTTTGTTTGATAATGATGTATTATAACAATATCAGATCGAGTAGTATGTGACTGAGAAATGACAACAGAAATCTACGATAATATATTGTATGACACTTTAATAAATAATCAAACTGTCGATGATAAATCACTAATTCTCCAAAATAGAACGTATAAACTTTTTTGATGTAGAGATATATAAGTGAGAAATATTGTATCACATATCTATGAAAATAGTATTATACATATATCATTTATAGTATTGAGTAGTCAATGATGTTTATGAATATTTAATTTATTTATAAGATAAATATTAATACCGAATCTTAATTGACCAGATAACGGATGTTTCGCTACCGATTATTCAAATATGTCTATTTCCTTCTCCGACAGATGGTCTCAGGGGCTTCTCTTCCACCAGGCGATAGTGGATTGTGCCAGAGCAGCCATCTTGCTACCGTTAGGAATCTCAATATTCAAATGTCAGCCCGTCAACAAATGTTCACTCGTTGAAACAGCCTTCCTACTACTGGTCAGTATAATTTATTATAACTATTATGTTAAATTATTCATTAAAGTTAACCCAAAATTTACATCACGTTTATGACGAGATTTTCATTAAAGTTTGTTTTCACTACAGAAACCTGACTAAATGGAATGAGAAACCTATTTCACATAGTGAAATAACTCTAGAAAAGTTTTATTTTTCAAAAGGAAATTCATTTATTTAAATAACTGTGTGTGTTTCTATGTTCAAAATTGTTTGTTTATTATTGGAAACAAAACACATAAAGTTTTACATAAATGAAAGTAATCTTTGACACTTCTTTCATAAGCATTAACTAATTTTTAGATGATGTCTAAATGAAAAAGTTTGCTAAACTTTTTGAAAGCTTCAATGTAGGCTTAAAGGAGGGGTCTGGAAGAGACGGTGAATAAAAAATACTATTCGTATAGATTGAATAATTTTGTCAAAAGAGACAAGAAACAATAAATCCAATATTGCTTGCAGACTTTCTTATAATTTCTGTGAAATTACATATGTACATAGATTAACAACTATCACAACAATGTTAAAAGAGTTACAATAAATTTTGGTGAAATAAAAGATTATGATATAATAAAATCTTTTCGAGTGTATCATCTTATGATATAATATAATTTATTTATAACAGATATAAAACTAAAAGATTTCTTATATTTTTTTCATTTTAAACATTAAATTATAGTTTTTGAAATTCAACAACATTGATCACTTACTTTGTTACTTGCGATCCAAAATTTTTAAATATTATTTTCTTGGCTTATATTTGATCTAAATCATTTTGTTTTAAGCGCAGGTAATATTTCGTTAAATTAAAAATAAAATTATAGAAGTATGCTACTATCCTGTGTCTTTAATGTAAAAATAAAATACATTTTTAATTTGTTTTATTGATCTCAGGTGACAGTATCAACAGTCAATATGCTGACAACAGTACTAAATGACAGCCCAGTCTTTCCTGAAGGGGAGGAAGACCAAGCTGATCTTACGGGACCACTTCTCATGGATAGTCCACAGGTACTTTTTTTTTTTATAAAATCATATCATAAAAGTGTTCGTGAGTATGAAAATAGTCAAATTTTATATATATGTAAAATTTATAGCTGCGTAATATCTTTAAAAATATATTTTTTTAAATTGAGCCCATAACGGTATGAAAGGGTGAAAATAATTATAATTTATAAGGGAGGTATAAGAACGTATTGAACTGTGGTGAAAACTTTCTATTTCAAATAACCACTTTCTTTTAAAGTGAGAAAATACTGGCAGGAAATATTCGTACAAATCTTTCTCTCCCGTTCGACCTACGGGAAAACTTTGATTGTCCAATATCAACATTCCGGTAAAATATTCAGCTGGAGAGTGTTTGAGAGGCTTTGAATAAACTTTTTCGCATTAAAATGGCAAAATTACTCTAAAGAAATTTTATTGAAATTGTTTTATTTTAATATATAGTAACTTATTTAATTTATTCGGTAAAGGTGGAGAATTTCATATTTATTAGTTTTATAACAAGACTCTTACCAGTAATATAAATATCAATTCCAGATATCGTGAAATTCTTAAAATCAATACAGATTCATACTTGTTGATATTCATTGTCAGCAACTCTATTAAAAATCTAAATATAACATGTATAAAATAAAACTTAAGCATTTGTATTATATAATATAACTCGGAATGCATTTGACCGTGCTTATTAAATTCTTTGTTAAAAGCAACATTTGAGTTGTAAATCAACTCCAGCGTTTTTATAATTTAGAGGGGTATTTCCAATGTGAACTTAATCCACGTAGTTGGTAGTGAGTGTGCCTAGCAATCCGAGGAATTTGGGTTCGATTCCCCATCTGCCGGATTTTTATATACCAAAAATATAGGACTGGATGACCATTGGGTTGAGCAATTGTCTGACAAACAATTCTCGTGAAAAAAAATCTGTCAAGACGTGTCCACATTGCGGAAATCCATATACTCTTCTTTTGGAGTGGATATCTTCACACTGTGTAGATCGATATGCTCCTCTTTGGACGCGAAAATGGTAAAAAAAGACATAAACATCTTGTATGTAGAAGGATTGCTTGGCAACAAATTCTAATTTTAAAAAATCTTTTGAGATAAGTCTAAAATTTACCCACCGTTACTTATCATTGCATAAAATAAAATTCATTCAGACAAAAGTGATGATACATGATGTTTAAAAACATTTTATAGGCTGATTTCAATCGATACTATACGAGTTATTCTATCTAGTAAATAACGTCAAAAACAGTTATTTGTAACTCGTTTACTATTCTAAAGTTTATGAACAGTTTATGCATAGTTAATTACAACGTATGCAGATTCGCACTAGATATAATTGTTCATTTGTTAAACAGTAATTACTTTAAAACAAACGTAATACGGCTAATTAGGCTTATCACCGGTAATTTTAAGTTAATCTCATATAATTTTTCGAATACATGTTCTAGTATTCGATGTGCGAAATGTTTTATTTGATGTATCATGATATGTAGGTAATTTTAATCAGCTTAGGTAGCTATATCAGCTGATCGCACTGGTTTTATTATCCACTAATATTTGATACTGCGTAGTAAATAGTATGTTTAAATTTTTTTAATGTTCAACTTTAAATGAAAAAAATTTACCTATAGAATAATTCAGCAGTGTGTGGTGCTTAATTCAATATAATTTATATTGATACACAAATAATTAATAATGATACTATTGTCTAACAAGTGTAAAAATCTTTTTTAAGTGAACATTAATTTGTTATAATGAGACTTTTTATGTATTTAAACGATGTAATTTTCATAATCGCGTTAAAGAACGCGTATATTTCTAACGTTTCAAAAATTAAAGAAATAAAATTAATTTCACGAAATTTTCTCATATTCCAATCAAAACAGTATTTAAGCTCATAATTGTTTGTTAGGAAATTCTATTTTTTTTTTTTTTAATTTAATACATTAATATTGAATATTTTTATTCTAATGTTTATGATGTGTTTTTATTAATTGAAGTAATTATTCTAAGAATTTACTCGCTTTCCAATATCCATGATTACATTTTATAATATGTATACAAAAATTATTTCAGATTTTGATTTACTTGGTAATGATTTCATTTAGACAATGCTATTACTGTTTTATGTTTTATTCCACACTATATTTGGCAACATTCAAGCTACTTCGTTTTATCGTTTGTATGTGTTAATTTGCTCTTTATCACGCCTCGTTGGCATGATCTTAATTACTTTTACACCATTCTCTCTTCTAAAGAGATAATACTTTAATAATATTCACATACATGTTTAATTATTTTTAACATGTAATCATAGAAATAATCCAAATTTTGAATCAATTTTACCCTTTAACTTTACTACGAGTCTCAAAAGCAACTATATATATTTTTAAGTTTTTTTTAATAATAAAAATCCCTTCATTCAGTCGTAATAATCTTTTCTATGTTAAGATTCCAGAAAAATATTTAGTAATGTTTTAGTAACATTTCATCACGATAGAGAATTGAAAAATGCTTAACATAATCTTGAAACATATTGGCCGAACAAATGTCGTTTTTGAAAATCATTCGAAATAAAGAATAATTCACTTTAATAAACATGTATTTTTTTAATATTAGTAAAAAATATGAAATTATTGTTAATACATAAATATATTTGATATAGTAACACGTAGGAATATTTTAATACCAATTTATTACTGAAGCTATTTTAAAAGGTTACATATAATTTCCCTCAAATAAACGTAGACGCATTATAGTTTTAATACTATAACAATAGTTTTAAAAATACGTGGAGTTAGTAGTAGGTTGTTAGCTGATGTTGAAATTTTTTGAAGCTTATAGGCATGAAAGAAAAAAGTCATGAACGAAAGATGTATTGTGAGAGATAAGATAAAGATAACATGGTAAAACTTCACGAGATTTTTTCACCAGAGGCATGACTGACAAGGAAAATCCTCTTTTCCGTAGCTTTTAACTATGTGGTATAAAAGCACTCATCTTGCATTTTCATCAAGAAAGCTCTTTCACATTTTAAAACATAAAATGTAATGTTCAATTCATGTTGAAAAGAGTTCTTTTCTAGTAGCAAATGTTTTGAAATATATGAACGCTAAATCACTTTAAAGTAACAATTTTTTGCCATGTCTGCTCCGCGAATGAAGCAATTTCTCTATCACATCTATTTATGTATTGTAATGATTTACACTCCAAAACAGAGCATATTATGGATATCCAAAACATTATAATTATCTTGATATATTTTTTTTATCAAAGTTGATAGTCAGTCATTATATCAGATATATCATTGGATATCCGGTTAATTTTGGAATAGATAAAAATAAAAGGAAATCATTTAGACAGCTTATTTCATAAATCCAACAATATTTATTGTTGACTCATATGACACGTGTACTTTACGCACTGGATTTTAGTCCCCGATTAGACCAGTGAATTGGCAACAATATCACCCCTCCGGGAGTGCTAAAGGAATCCAAAAAGCTGTAGTTATATCACGGACAACAGGGAGACATTTAATGACAGAAGAGAGATAACAAAGATAATAGGGCATTGTTTTATTTTTTTTTCTATTTAAGATGTAAAGTTATGAATTCTGGCAATAGATAAACGTGTATTTTTTTCTCTTATGTATGTAATCTATTTCATTAATATATTTTCGAAACGACCGAACCTGAAAGAAGTCTTTAAATATATTTTATTTTACAAGTTCAGTGCACAGCCATAAAAATAAACACATTAAGCATATACGCGTACAAACATTTAATTATTATATTATGTTTATGTGTGTTCAAAGTTGAAATAGGAATTGTTCATATTATATTTCATTCAATTTATGAAACGAGGGTACCGAAAAAGAAACTTTGAAAACAGGGTGATGAACCGAAAAACTTTTTAAATCACTGAATTTGATACTGAACTGGCGGCGGGCTACGAAATTATTAAAGTTTCTTTTTGTTTTCAGGGTGTATACTATGAATAATGAAACGGAGCTATACAGTGGTACATTTTCCAATCGGAATAGCTCATCTATAGACAGCCGTCTGCTAAATGTTAGCTGCGAACAGCACTTCTCTCGGGAGACTTTTTGTCAATCAATTTTTTGTCACGTCAAGCAACAAGACGCGTTGCCTTCGTAAAAGACTATCCCAAATGAGATATACGATCGTGGATAAAATAATGAGGAACGAAATAATTTTATTTGTTTCTTGAAATCTAATGATAGACTTTCTGTTTTCGGCCAAAGAAACTTTTGATAAATTACAAGCGAATACAAACAAAAATAAAGCTCTCATAGTACACTTTTGGACATGGCTGTAAAAAGATAGTCTTATTAAATAAGAGTTAATATCTTTGCTCTCAGCGAATATTTTCGCACCATATAAAATCGTATTTTGTACATGAATGACATAAATTTTTATAAAAACTATTTCTGCAATATGAATGAATAATGCAATAGCAAATAATTGCAATTTTTATCGAGAGATTGCTAGTAATTGCCAATTTTTCAGCGAGATAAATGAGTTTCTATTTTTATAGTCTTAATCAGTTGTGCTTTAAACGTTTGAAAAATGTATGTTTCAGCACATAGTGTTGAGTAGTATATCAGCTGAAAAACTACTACAGCGTCTTGTTGCAAACCAGTTTTTTGTCTTAACTGTTCTTAAGCTTGATTCATCAGTAAATTTTCAAAGCTTTGTAGTGTACAGAAAAATAAAATGCCACAAGTAGCTGTGTTAAGACATTGTCTCGTACTCAGCAAGACAGACAAAAGCCAGTCTTAGAGTGAAGATTTCAGTGGATTATTTCTATCATTGTACTTGATTGAAATAATTACTTAATTTTATCTTACAGAGTATTTCTCTAATGTATTTTTTTTATTTTTATTGAGATAAATTTCATCGGTAATTAAAAATTAGGTTTAAGTAGTTAATGTGTTTATAAAAATCTTAAGATTTCCAGTAAAGCTACTATGAAACCAACTGAAAATCTATTACATATTTCAATCGTTGTAATCTTCCATGAATAATTGAAAATAAAGATAATTTAATTACAATAAAATGGATGCTTACGGTTAATTGTTTAAATTCCATTTTACAAAACGCCAATAACTGTTTTTTATGACAAAGCAATAAAATTTATACGGTCATATTAAAGAAACAGATTCGTGTTTTTTTCACATAATTCACACAAGTATTATTTTTTACAGTTGAATTTGTAAGCTTTATGAAAGGGGATGAAAAATATTTGATTATTATTAGATTGGTTAATTTTAGATAATTTTTCAAACAATCTTTAAACTTTTCGGTTGCAAAAATAGCTATCGAACCAAAATAATCATAAAAACGATACAATCTCATAAATATTCTGATACTCATTTTTCTTTCTATTATAAAAAAATACATATACAAATCGTATCAGTAGTGTACATTATCATATTTGAGTTTATAATATACACCAACCCAATCAGTCCCGTCATTATATATTCATGCCAAACACGAAACCTCAACAAAAGATACATGTACACTCATATGGATTAATTAAAGGAATATGTTGGGCAAAACACTTGTATAAAAAGGCATCAAGGTTATTTATCGTCATATGATAGTTTATTAATAACTACACCAAGCTCTAAAATATTATAAGATAGTCAAATTTAGCATTTAATTGGATATACACGAGATACACAATATTCAAAAGGCAGTCTTAAAATCTTCTAGATTGATAAATAGTACTTTTAGAGTACATGATAGTATAATTAATAGATATTAGACGAGTGGAGGCAATTTAAAGAGGCTTTTATTTAGCAGAATATTGGATATAAGGGTTAAAAACAAAGTCTACAGTCACTGTAAAACACTACAGTCTATGAAAGAAATATAAGTCATTAATATTTTTGACTGATGGAAATTGATTTTACCAGTTTTAAATAATTTAGAATTTTAAATATACGTCGAATAAATTCGATGGTGGCTTTCTAATTACTCATTTTAATGTTCTATGAAATTGTCTATATAAATAAGCTGTTGTCAATATTATGGATATAAGAAGATGCAGACATTAATATGTTTATGATTAATTAAATTTAGCGACTTACTTTAATGATTTTGATATGGATAGGGGTGTTTTGGTTTTAACTACCTCACATGACAGTAGTCTCACTATTTTCAAGTTACACATGATAAAAAATTATATATGGTTTTCTTCAGTTTAAGAAACATTTTGGTGGTGTTAGTTTATGTTTCAGTAGTTTAATTTTAAATTCCGTGTTTTTTTAAGTATTTTTTTTTATAAAATATGGTAGTAATTTTCTCTGAAAAGAACGAAAAAGTCACTGCTGATCATCAGAAGGCTTATAAAGGATATTAAAGGAATAAAAAAATACAGAATCTTGCCAATCACCTTTTCTTGCGACAGAATCCGTCTTGTAAAAAGTATGACCACAAGTCGAGGGGACATGGAAACGATTCGAGCACGCAGAACAAAAAAGGGACGCGTTCTGGGGCTATAACGTGTTTCATTTTGGACGCATAGGCCAAAGGGGCATGCCAAATTGTCTGTCGTGATATTTTTTACGATAAAACGAACGTAAAAAGTAGACACTCGTATTGTACTGAAATGAAATGGTCTCGTGGTTTAATGAGTAAAACACACTACGTGATCGCAATTTCGTATTATCCCTGTGAAAAATAAGATATATATATAATACTTACTGTACCTTACCACAACAATTTTACAGATGATGAAAAAAAAATCATCATTATTATACGAAATTTCGTATTTCTTAATGTTGACATTAAAAAAATACGGAATTAGATTTAATGATATTGACTATAGATAGTTGTTTCCATCTCTTGTATTCAATGTCTGTGTCGTATACGAGGCATTTTTTTGTCATGAGGGATATATATTGTAAAGTCGTGTCCACTTCAAAAGTGGAGCACATGGATTTATACAGTGTAAAAATGTCCGATCCTAAAGTATAGTATATTGATCTCTGCAATGTGAAGATATGTCTTGATAGATTATTTTTCATGAGAATTGACAATTTCTCAATCCAGTTGATTATTTTTGGATTTTTTAAAATCCAGTAAATGTGGGAATCAAATTCGCATTCCCCAAGTGAGTATGCCAACATCTCTGATACCACAGATGACAGTGTATATAATAGTGGTATTTTTTATCCATTGTGGTTATTCATCTCGATAGTTATATGTATTTTCAACCCACTAATCACCGGTTTCAGTCCTGTTAGTCTAGTGAAAATTAAATTTTTGTTATATTACATAATTTTTATTTCCAAATATCTCTTCAAATATTTCAGCCAATGGCATATATAAAATAACTCACATAAAATATGTATGGTATATAAATATAATATAAAATTAGTTGAACATTATTTGGTGGAATCATTTTATAATGGTTAGAATAGTAGTATTGAATTGTAATTGTACATTTTTTTTTTCATTTAACTTGTCTAAATCATCATGGTATGATTTAGATATATGCGCACATAAATGATGATAGCATTTAAAATTGCATGATTTATAATTTTCGTAATCGGATTTGATATCAGTCAAAAAAATATTTTGACCTCTTAAGAGACTAACCACAGGTTAGTAAAATATGCATGCTAGATACAAAACTTTAGGACAGAAATCGGTATATTTTGATGTGAAGTAACTGATTATATGCTATATAAAGTATATTTTACGTACGTCAAGTGCAATTTTTTGAGCTATGTATATACATGCAGATGAAATAATCACTTGAAAAATTTCTTTATCTAGCGATAAAAAAAGGTGTATAATACAATTAAGATATAGAAAGATATTATTGGATTGACGTAATACTTCATTTTTGCGGAAGCTAGTGACAAAAAAATGCACATAAACTTAAAAAATGGGGCCGGTTAGAAATGGTATTCCAGCAGTGGATTTATACGGTTCTGTTTATAATAAATATGAAAATTTAGTTAATATTTCTGAACGGAGAAATGGATCTGATCCACAATTAAAAATACAATTTATAATATTACAGAATGACTTAATTTTTAAAATGATAGTATATAAAACCGGTATACCTTTTTCTGCAATTGAAAATTTTACCGTCGCTTGGTATTTTAAAAGAATGGCATGAATAAAAAAATCATATAAAGTACAGCACTATAAGTATTGTGCGTAATATTTTATGAAAATAAATCATAGAAATGTCATATCATATACGATGAAACTTAAAGTAAAGTGAACAATATTCGCACGTCAATGTGTCAAACATTCGAGATACAAAAATATACTGACAACAAATAATATTTACATACAGAAATAAGGCTTTTTGAGTAAATTTTGTGAGAAAGAAAAACACATTTTATCCCCTTCAATCCCGAAAGCTCGCCTACATAACTTCTACTAAACCTGGAAATAAATCTGAGTCTGAGTACAAAATCTATGGAGAATTCGTATATACATTTTCAAATGATCGTTCCCATAGCGACTGTCAAACATCTAAGACTTATGTTTTTTTTGTAACTCTGGAGAGGCTTTTTGTGATGTTTTTAGACCCAGCAATAGTACATTTCTGATGAATTTCAGATGAAATTTTTGATAAATTAGATGGATTCAACTGAAAAATGAGCAAAACTCCTCAGATTAATTATATTATCATTTTTTTTGAATAGAATAGGTATAATTATAAATAGTTTTTTCTTACTGTATTTCTAGAAAAACAAACAGTTTTTTTAATCATTTGAGAATAAATCAAAAAAGTAATCATATGGTGTTCAATATTCTACAAATCATTTTTTTAATTTGGTGATTAATATAGTCTGTAAAAGGAATTAAATTAGTAATTCTTGAATACTTCGCAATTTCAGAAAGCAATTGCAAAATTTAAGCTAAATTAAAATAGTGTCATATTTGTGAATTAAAGTTAAGTCCTATTTTTTCGAGACATTATTCATATACCATATTATGACTGTAATACTTTTCTTATAATTTAAAATACAGCCTAGCGCTATGCGTGCCGTCAGTGTAAACTCGATAGTGTTACCATGGTCACTAATAAATTAGAGAAGTTAACTATAAAAATACTGATCAAAAATGCATTGCGTAACATTTATTAAGTTGATATATAAATGTGACATTTCAAAAAAATACTTGTATGATATATAGCAGAAGTTTCAGAAGTTAAAATGAAAAATTTCTTCAATCTATGCTACTTTAGTATATAGACAAAGCTGCTCGCTACGATCGAATGAAATATGCCTTTACAAATCTATGTTTGTGTTGAGAGTTGTCTTCTTGAGTGGATCCCGGCGGAATCGATGCCAATGATGGAGTGGATGCAGCTTAGCAACTGGTTTTAGGAAGGAAATACTTTTGTCTTATGCGGAATATTAGTAATTATTTTTCAATATGAGAAAAACTTAGGTTTACTGATTGTAATGTAACCTAAAATAGATGAATCAAATAAGTACAAGAGTGTGAAGGTTTGATAATGGCAACTGCGTTTCAAATGTTTTATATTCTTGATTTGAGAATATTTTTAATCGTCTAGTAAGCTGTAAATAATCATTGATGAATAGTTTAGTTGATGATTGAGTGATTTTATAAGACAAAACAATAACCCAATGATTTAATTTACACATCAAAGGCTTTATTTTTTAGCCACATCTAGTTTAAATATGTTATACTATAAAGATCTTCTGCATTATTAGAAGATATATATTGACAGATCTTTTTTCATCAGAATTCACATTGCGGAAATTCATATACTCTACTTTTGGAGTGGATATCTTCACACTATGTAAATCAATATGCTCCACTTCGGGAGCGGGCAAGGTTTAAGAAAGAAAAAGAATATTATATCAATAGATGTTTAGAATGCCAAGCAACATGAGTTTAGTCTTTCACGTAAAAATTGGCTGATATTAAAAATCATATACGAATGCTTAGCTGTAAAACAAATCGCATACAATTATAATCCACAAAAATTCACTCAATTATATATGTTAAACTCCAGAAGATGACAATTTTATAGAAACTAATTCTGATATAATTTATTTTAATATATTTTCTTACGCATTATTTAAATGTGATTTGAAAGACTTTGTAATTCAACTTTTTATCTTTAAATTATTAAGTCTGAGATAAAAATAATACATGTCAAAACTTTTACAGCACTTCGACGTAACGATTTTATCTCTCTTACAGCATTACCACAAAAGAAATATCCAAAAATATACATTACTGTTAGCTTGATATTAGATTTCCTAAAAGTTTTCGCGAGCCAAGGAGAGTTTATAACTAATACTGACAAGACGAACAAAATAATAATTAATCTTTTATGCCTTCGGGAAATCTATCCCGATAATAGAAGAGTAACTCCTTTTTCCGAAAATAATTTTTCTTTTATTTTTATTTAGTGCAATAAACATATATTCACAGAATTTTTATTACTCTAAAGATATAAATCATTGCTTTTATCTATGAAAAAGTATGTTTAAGAGATATTCTGCATTCCATGTATGTTGATTTGCATATAAATGGGTATTATTGATTTGGGAACTATGAGTTAGGTATAAGTCTCACGCTTTGTTAAATTTTACACTGATATACAATTCAAACAAAAAATAGACTCCAATTTATACATTTCCCAATATTAATTTATCACTAAAAAATTTTCAGCGATTTTAAAAACACGTTAATATTCCTTTATTCTTTATTTCTCCACAGATACAAAATACAATATTGGCCATGCTTTAGTAATCCACATACTCCATTGTTGAGTAGAATTTTTTTGCATTGTATCCATATGTTTCGCTTTCAGAGCGGACGTGGTAAAAAGAAAATTTAGATATCAGTATTACACATATCTTTGAATCAATTCTATAAGCATATATGTCAATTATTATATATTTTTACTGGTATCAGAAAGCACGACTTCTTGATCCTTCTTTCAATATATATAACACAAGAAAAAACCGTAATATCATCTGATTTATGCTTTTCAATTTCATAATACAACCAAACATTGTTGATTAAAAAACTGTTACTGAACAACTAATATAATTTGTTTAACATAAGCACCTTTAACAATACAGCACAAATATATTGCAGGTTCTGTAATTATTTTATGCAAAATCTATTTCCCAGTTGATGTAGCTTTGCAGATAAGTTTAAGTCCCAAACGTATAGCATGTGTATATATTTGGAGTGGCTTTAAAAATTTACACAAGTGTTGTGCCATCACGTATATCGGGTTGTTAAGAGTAGCTGCTTGCAGATACGGCAAGTACAGTCGCAATGATTGCCAATTTATGGAGCTAGGAAATCCTACGTGAAGAACGAAAAGTTCAACATACGTTTACCTATACTAAAGTTTCTAGTAAAAAGCTCATTCGTTTTCGACTCTTTAAATTTTTAGAAAAAAATATTTTAGATTTTTAGCTTTTACAAAAATCCACATGTAAAATAGAAAGGAAATCGATGTTTACGGTTAGTAATTCCATTTTTATTAAATCAATATCGTTAAAAATATGTTATTTAAAAACTTTCGCAAACTTACCGTCAGCTTGTTAATCAATCGATGAAGATATTCATCAAATCTAATATGCATATGGTTATTAAGGTTAATATGCGTATAGGGCACTTGATTTCGATCCTGAACTGAATATGTTTATTGAATTTTATAGTCCGTTCTATTATATTACAAAATATTAATTTATCATTTTAGACTACTCACTTAATTTTGTTCGTTAGTATTCATTATAAACTAGTAGTCTTTGGTTATTTAAACGTTGGTGAAGATCTTTCAAACTATTTTTTTTTTAATTTCTCAGCTTTTTTATATAACTATGTATTTTTACCATGTGATCATTACACTTAAAGATATTACCGGGCGAGAGGATTTTCCTGGTGATTATACCTTTAACCACAAAATTTCATTATTGACAAACGTATATATTTAGTACCGTTTTATATTTTTTTTATCAGTGTTTATATTTCAAATTAAAATATCTAAGCAATGTATAATCCAATGCATATAACGAATTTCTGATTACTTCTCATAGGCAACAAAATCTCAAGTTTCACATAGTAGAAACTCATTTGCTCCACTCATAGTAGACATAGTAAAAACGGAGCACATAAACTTTTTACGCCGATTAATACTTATTCGAATGAGATTTTTTCCGTACATATAAGACATAATAACATATTAGTTTGTTTCACTAATTATATTTTACTACACGATTGCCAATATATTTTATAAGTTATATATTATCCAAGTTTATATTTTTCTACTAAAATATACTTAAATTTTACTTGTATGCTATTTTTAAAATACAATGTTGAATTAATTTAACACATATACATTGTAAAAATACTATTTATAAGTAACAATGCATCCGAATACTTAGAAAATTTACGGTCGTTAAGCTTTAGAGAGAAATCACAGACAACCATTATTCCTGCCGGATAATTTGGTGCACATTTTATGACGTGATTCAATATCATCCATCGCTTCATAAACTGTATTAACTGCTGATGCTCAAATCACAATCTATAACTTAGCTGTATGAGCCAATAATATATTTAGCCCATTCATGTCTCAAGTAAATCGAATATAAATGGTTCAATAAAATACTGTCTATATTATCATGACCATGTATTCTCTAGCGATTGTAGTGTTTTTTAT
The DNA here is from genome assembly GCA_022683975.1 of Rhyacophila evoluta. Lineage (NCBI taxonomy): Eukaryota > Metazoa > Arthropoda > Insecta > Trichoptera > Rhyacophilidae > Rhyacophila > Rhyacophila evoluta. Next base: position 19,476 of record JAGVSQ010000580.1, on the reverse strand, counting down.
AGATACGTTGTGGCAATTGAATATTCTTCACGACTGAAATTTTCTACTCACTAAATAACACAATACTCTTTGACAATAGCGTTGACTTAGCAACGTCTATTCACAGCGCTGTTCTGCTTGTTTGTAGTATAATCAATTATAATATTATGTCCCTATCAAGTGTAAAAATGAATATTTTAATTTTAAATATTGTTTACTTAAAACCTATAAATTGTAATTTTGTATGTGTGCTAATAACAATAATTAATAGACCATAAATTAACAAAATCTATTGTTTATCACCATATATATTTATATAATGTGAAAATGTCTACACCAGAAATGAACTTCACAGTTTTTTTTTACTAAAATCTGCACATTTGATTTTTATCAAATTATTAACACATAACATAATATAATATGATCATTATGATGTCTAATATAATTACAAATTTTGTCAACACAGTTTTTTCTTCATTTGAGCTAGATTTTTTTATTAATACTATTCAAGCTATTTCCATATTAATAGCTGTATTTGTGCAGTTTCAAACATTTACACCGTGGCCATATACAAATAAATTAATAAGTTTTCATTATCGGAATAATTTCATGAAAAATTACTCAAATATACATTGTTTTCTTGTAATCAAACTCCGAAATCAAAATAAGCCGGAAACTTGGGATATCAGTCCAATATTATTACATTATAAATTATGGCCAATTTGAAAATCGCTGTTTTGGCAAATTTACAAGACCCTTCACGCTTTCTCAATCACGTTTGACTGGCAATTAATCATGAGATAAATTTGATACTTAATAAATTTCACCTGCAAAGATGCTCAGAGAAATTAATGATATTTGACATTATCAAAAAGATATTTCGAAAAGCATCATCATTTTTTTCATCAAACTAATATATTTACATCATACTTCACATATATAAATAAATCACACAAATTAATTTACTGATCCGTGTGTTATTAACAGTTCAAAGCGGAAATCGACAAGATCCGGATCTCACTGACGAATAAACTTTCAATTTTAAATCCCGTGGAGCGTCAACAAAAACGTACAAAATAATTGTCTTATATGAAACATTTTTTTATAATATAACAATAATTACACTTATGCCGAGATATAACAAATCAATTTGCGTGATATTTACATATCAAAGAAAAACTTTGATATGTAAATAGATTTTTGGTTCAAATGATGTTATCTCAACAGAGAAACCGTATTTATTTTAAGCTAAGAGCAGTACTTGTTTTTTTATTACGGCAACAGATGACAATATCTTTTCATACATCGTATAAGTTGTTGCAAATGGAATCATAAATGTGAGGGTCGTTTCTTTCAGTACTCGATACTCAGTTTTTACGAAGATCAAAAAAATCTTGATGAAGACTACTTGAATTTAACTTTGAGACTTTTGTCAGATATGTCGACTAGTTTTTTTCATTCATGTTAGTAAAAATATATTAGCGGTCTTAAGTTGAACATACAAAAATGAGTATTAGATCTAGGTATTAGATCAAATACTTTGATAAATATATAAATAATAAACAAGTCGCGAGTTTCTCCCTAAGCCACCAAACTTTTATCTTAAATATCTTGTTTAAAACATGCATACATCGTGTTCAAACTTTATGGATCAACTATCAGCGGCCCATTAATATTGTGTCATGAAAACGTGGCTTTTGTGTATAATTTCATGCTATAACTATACTACAAAAATAAAATAAATGTCAAGTGCGTCATAAAAGAATATTTGTCTCACTACTTTAGCATTTATGTATCGTATATTTTTTTCAAAACAGTGTCTATATGATTATGAAAAAGGTCGAAGTTATTCTTATTGTCTTGTAATAAAAGTCGTTGGTTTTAATTATTGTGCTAAAATAAATAGGCCACCAATAAAAAGCGCGCTTTTCTTTTCTTAAAGTTTCTTGACGTAGTCAAGAGATAGCGTTTCATCATCAATCAGCAAATTTAATTATTCAAACTTAATGATACGAAAAGACTTAAAATGGAAAATTAACAAAAAAGAAGAAAGATTTATTGTGAAGAGACTAGACGGGCGTCAGACTTCTAAATTCAACGACACATATTTTTTACTTCAGTTTAATTTAGTTGGTTTTAGAATCAATCATTCATTGATTTGGTATAACACTATTTAAATTTGCTTAGCAGATTATAATTAATATAATATTTAATTAATCACAGTCTCGCTTTGTCGAAGAGGTTTTTATTTCTAAGTGTTACGCTTAATGTTGTTACGTTTAATTATTATCAAGATTATAATATATAAATGTACTTATCTGTCACACCGATACAAATAATCAAATGAATATTTCGTACAGATAAATTAATATAATATAAAGAAATTATAATGTGTGACCAGTAGCGTAGTTGGTGGCGTGCGCGAACAGCAATTCTGGTAATGCGGGCTCAATTCCTCATCTGTCAGATTAAAAAAATCTGAGAATACAGACCTGGATGCCTCGTGTTCTCAAATTATCGTGAAAAATAATCTGTTAAGACGTCTTCACGTTACGGAGATCCATTTACTCCACTTTCGGAGCGAACATGGTATAAGATGAAGATAGGTTTTATCAAATACTGTTTTTTTTTAATTAATGTTTATTACGAGTCTGCACCGCTGTCAAATTTCCAGGAATCTTTTGCTGATCAATGAAAAATATTATTGATTAAAAAGTATTTACTAGTTGCTAAAATAAATTACTATTTCCGCTCAAACATTAATTATGTGAATGTTCAGCAAACTGATTTGTATGAATGTTAGTTATCAGCTATTCATCTATAAACACCACGTGCTATTTACATGAATTATGTAAGATACGGATATGAAAGAAGAAGAAAAGGACAAATATAATTTGATGGTCCCAATAGCTAAAAGTACCACTTAATATATATCACAGCGTCCGTGTTTTTCCAAGATTAATTATGTACATGTTAAGATTTTTTTAACAGAGCCCATTTGGTGTGTATTGAAAACAAAACATTTTAAAACTACTCCAAAATTTAAATCCTCAACTCACGGATCAGAATTCGGTAGCCATTTTGTCTAAAAAGGCAGAAAAACATTGAAACAGATGAGCATTGGTACTGAAATATTATTACCATATTTAAGTGTGCTTTTTTATCAATTATATGAGTATATAACTCCAATATTTACATAAAATATTATTGTTACAGCTGATGTTATCATTCTGGAATAATTTCATTTCGATCTTTATTCGGTTAGTTTATTTAAATAACAAAGCATTGAAGTGATTTGAAAGCATGCCCCTTTATGATGAAGGTCGTCATAATATTTTGTCAGCTTGCTTAAATTGAAAAGGTAGAATCCGGCATTATTTGAAATCTTGGTTGATTTATATCTCATTTAACAAGACGTGGGTTAGCCATTTCGTTGTCATGCAAGTAGAGACAGACCACACTGCTGCGAACTCTCTACACTTAGTGGTGTAATTTTAATTTTATTACAACCGGTTCGTAGTTTATTTAATCCACGGTTATGTTAAAAGATAAGAGTAAATGAATAGAAAAATAACGATATCAATAGAAATCATATTTTAATTTTTGATTCATTTACTTACTTACCTTTTTTTTAGACTTTTTTTAGCATACAACGATGCCTTAATTTACAAACCAGCTAACTCTACCTGTAATCGAAAAATCAATTATTATGTCATTTATTCAGTTTTAATTTTTCTGTCTCACACAGAACCCCCAGAGTTAAAAAAAATGAAATACACAAAATCATCCGCACACGCTACCCAATTCCATATAGTAACGTATACATTCATCATAGTTTTTTGTTGCTCCTGAACATGGAGTTAGCTAGTTTGCAGATTAAAAAATAGATAAATATTTGCAATACAAGTAGACTTATTCACAACAGACTTATTACGTATTGAAGATAACAGCCAATTACTTGAATAATTGAAGTAGAAATTGCAACCCACAGTCTACGATATCGAACAATTCATGAGAACGTGTGGTTACCAAATGAGTCACCAACGTAATTGCGTATTTATATTATGAAGTGAACAAAAAAACCTTTACGTGTATTATATTTGACATTTAAGATTTCTAGATTAAGTCATGTTTAGCCTTGCCGTTGATTGTTAAAAAGAACAAATTTATAGTTTAAATAGAATCTATTTTTGTAAGCATGGGAAAATTTTACGTTTGAAGCTCTGTTTTTATTCGGATCTTGTCGAAATTTATATTCATGTCGTTGCTATTTTCAGTGGTAAAGATCAAACACTTGACAAAAAAACTGATGAATATTTTTTACGAGCGATTACGCCTCTTATGCGTCAGCATTTCAACGAAAATCAGCTCCAGTCTAGACTCTAAATCAGTGATTCTCAAAGTAGATATCGTCCCTTTAGATGTGCCGTATATATTGGTGGTGTCTTCGGGGTCCATAGACGGATATCGAAGAATAATGAATAGGTGAAAGAAAAAATGATGACTAAAATATTATTCAATACCATACGGGAATATTATACGTAGAATTATATATCAGAATCGCAAATATATGTTTCAATATTTATTTTCTAAATTACTTTTAATGTTATTTCAACGCACATGCTGCAAAAACTGAAAAATTTTCAAAACGGAAAATATGTTCAAGTTATACGATAACTTTCAGTTTAGAGCGTACAGCTGGAATCCAACCATTTCAAAAAATTAGACTCAACTATCCATAATGAAATACATATAATTTTGAGATTGATAATACCTTAAAGTAGATTTTAAGCAAGTTTCAATACTAAAGATACTTTTACTGAAAACGGAGTAGAGAGCCGAATATGTTAGTGAACGACTACGTACTTTAGATACACTTTTAAGAAGACGCAAGTTATTGTGCTTTCGTAATTGTGTTTCAGTATTAAATATATAATATAGAAAATGTATCCGGTCTACAGATAAATATTTATTTTAACAACAGGTTCGTGTGAACTTACTAATCACAACGACTCACTGCAATAGTATTATACATCTTGTAGTTTTGTCTCAAATGTCTACCATGCAAATGAGATATTTAAGGCAGTCCTGGCTTTGTGTTAGTAATGCAAATTTGGAGTTTGTCTTGGAATGATCATAAACTGGGGAGGGTTTTGCTGTTTTTAGTTGTGAATAAATTAAACTGACGCTATCAGCACGTATGAAGAACGTAAGAAAGGTTTCTTTACTTTATTGTTACAGGCACTGTGCTTTTAGTGAGGTATTAAAAACTTACAATTTACAGTAATTAAATAGACAACTCCACTTAACGCGATTTTTTTTTATGTTTTTAATGATTGTTTGATAAAAAAAAACCCAAAATTTATTCATCATTTTTTAATATAATTTCAGATCGTTATCTATGAACTATCAATACATTTAATTTTCCGTAAATTAAGTTATATTATAGTCATTTATTGTAGAATTAGTTGTGTTTCATATAAAATATTATTTTAACTTTAATACATACAAAATGTTGTAACGGACTATTATGACAGTAAAAGGTGTAAACCATTTCATATAATGTCCTAATTTTTAATTTTGTTTAATGAAATGTCCGCAATATTAATATAATCAAAAAGATCAAACATAACATTGCAATTTTAAATGACTAAATCTCACTCCTTGTTCACTTCCAAATATTTTGAATAATAAAAGCCACTTAAAAATATTTCTGTATCTTAAATAAAAAGTTCGATTACTCTAAAGCCTAGTTATAAAGCGCATACCCTTAAATATTTCTGTATCCTAGATTATGAATGTGTTCACGGCGCATGAAGGAAAATATTTTTTAAAAAATCGACTACATCTATGAGTATCCGATATTTTTTAGTCTTCACATGATGGGAACATAAAAAATTTACCTTGATTTCTATTAAAATAGAAAGAAAAAGTATAGCATCTTTTGGTATGTATAACTTTGATGTAGAAACAATTCACAACAACTCCTGTAAAATAGTGAACAGTAACAACGTGATATCTGCACATGTTAAACAAATTATAAATTTTAAATCAACTGAATTATTTAAATTTTCAATTTTTTTTACCATGTTCCGAATATATTTACATGGTGAAGATGTTCATTCCATAAAAGGAGTACTTATGGATTACCCTTATGTGTAAAATATATTTTTTAATACCAAATAATATTCGCACGTTTTACAAAATATACTTTTCAAATAAATTTATCTTCACGTCACATACGAGTATACTTGACATAAATAATTCGCGTTGTTATTACATGTTTTGAAGCAATATGTTTCATTATTTTGTTTGTGCCGTGAAAAATGGTGTATCTGGCAATGAGCTCATCAAAATTCTTAATTACCTGCCTCATTTCCGAGAAAGGTAATTTCATACAGTGGCCATGGGAATTGTTTCTTCTGGAAATGTTTCAATTTGTATTCATTGGATGTAAACATAAAAACTGTTAATTATTTTTAACAAAACAATGTTATTTAAGGTAGAAATTATACATATCTACAACCGAAATAAATTAACTTTTTCTACACCCATATAATACCCATATAATAATAGGAATAATAATGCCATAAATAACATTTCTTCAAAAACTAAATTGATATTAGTAAATGAAATTTAATTTATTAAATTAATTGAGTATATTCTCGAATTTGAATTGTGAAAAATGAAATGGTTTTCACCGTAAAAATATATAAAAACAAAACCGCTTCATATAAAAACCAGTATTTATACTTCAATAGTATTTTTTACCATGTGGAGTACCATTCTACGATGTAAATATATCCATTTCAAAAATGAAATAAAATATAATACGTGTATACGGATCTTAGCAATGGGAAGACTTGTTTTTTTTAGAACTTTTCGCAAAATTTGGTCGTCCGCCAATTTCGTAATGCATCAGTCAGTCGGTTTTTCATTTTTGGATTTTTTAAATGTCGTTGTGGAATTTAAACCAACAATCTCGGTGCGGGCACGCTTACCTCTCAACTACCGGGATTGCCGATTTTTATTTTGTATTTAATTCCGTTTATTAAATTTATTGATTACTTTCAAATTTTGAATGAACGTACGATACACAGGCGTACATATATTAAGGTTTTATAATATCCGTAAATATTTTCAAAATAATTAGTATTAAAATTCTTAGTTTTTTACTGACGAAATTTTTATGCCACCTTAAGCATGGAATATACAATATCGATATACATTTGTACACATGCTTTAATTAATCAGCAAACATTTATATTTATCAACTAATTATCTGATATATTAAGAAATTCAACTAAGTAATGTTTGATTGAGAATATTTATGTGTACATGAACGTACCGACAAATGATCACTTGATCATGTCTGCCCACTTCCTTGTAGATACTATTTTAATATAATTAGTATATATTAATATGTATTCAAATTTACGTGTGTATCAAACAGTTAAATGTAATTTCAATAATATAAATACACCAAAACGTTTTCAAATTTTAAAATGATGATGATAAATAATGATTTTTTCAACGTACCTTACAATATTTTATTTCCCTTTATTAAGGATGGGTAAATTTTTTATCAAAAAAGATACCTGCTACACTGAGAAGGCAGTTTAATTATTTACAAAAGAAATTATAAAAAAAAATATCTTAGAGAAATTAATTTGAATTTTTATTAATTCTTTCAATATAAAAAAAAATCTTTATAAAAACTCATTCACGCCACAGGGTTGATTTGTTTTTTTGCGTATTTCAAAAGGAAGTTTCCCTGTAAAGCTCCCGTGAGAGATTCTGTGTTGCGGTTTAGAATTTTTTCCCTCTAGCATGAATCATTCTTCACGATAGAAGGGATGTAAGTATCCTAAGCCGTGTAAATTTATCCAACAAAGTGGCCCCGCGGTGAAAATTCGTTAGCTCTCTGCGCACCGTTCACCTTACGGCAAGGGTTCCCAACCCCTCAAATATAGAGCCTTTTTTCGGTAGATTCAAGAAAACGAATTGACTCTCTTTCGTTTAGTAAAAATATTAATTTTCCTCTGATTTTTAAAGTGCCGTTTTTCTTTATATTTTTATTGCCATCTCTAAAAATAATTTACCTTTGAATTCGTACTTTGGATCATAAATAAAATGGATACGTTCTAAAGGCATCCTTTAACCTTTTTATTAAAATTTATATAACAGTCGTATTTTTTTATATAAAACATTTACATTGCGTATTGATAAAGTAAAATATAATCGCTAAGATACATCTGTAAAATTATTGTTAGCCTTAAAATATTGGCTGAAATATAAAATTGATTCGAAATCGAAGTTAACGTGATTGGCAAAAGATAATGAATTTTGGATTGAATATTTATTACTGATTAAAAATCGTGCTATAATATAATATTGATATATACTTTGAGAAAAAGATCTCTCTAACTCACTCGATTAATTCCATGAGAATACATTTATTTAGATACAATTAACATACGTGAAAATAACAGCATATTTCATGATAACTATTTCTCAAACATACGAATAAATTAATATTTTGTCTTTGAGGTATAAGCTCAAATCATAGCTATACCAGTATTGGTTGATATGCTTCATCTTTTATGACTTCAAGATATACTATTTGCTTTAACTTTTAACAAATATATTCTAACTATTTCTCAAAAATACTTATCTTTGTGAAGCTCTATTTACATAAAACAAGAATAAAATTGTAAATTAAGAATTTATATTACTACTTTATGCTAGACATGTTTATTTAACTAGTAAATTACAGCAAAATTCTCTTGGAAACTACTATTTTTAAAGGTTATGTCCTAAAAGAAGTCTAAAGGAACTTTCACGTCTACAAAGGTTGAACATCCCCATTTTACAAGTTCCGTCTCACCGCTGAATAAATAATGTAAAACAACAAACAAGTAGGAAAATAAACTATGTTAAGATTCGCCTGTTTACGGGTGCATTATTAATACTCATTCTCTTGTATGTAGCATTAATAGTATTATAAATTCAAAACAAACTAAGTATATAAAATTTCTTACAAGAAAACTTACTCTTTACGAAGTTTTCAAATCCGTTCTTTGACAACAATATAAACTATCCTTACGTATCGGATTCCCTTTTGTTTCTAAAGGTAATACATATCAAAACAAAAGTTATAATGAAAAGTTTGCGGTGATTTTATTTACAAGTTATCACACATTTTCAACTCATTTTAAGGATTCAAAGTTTTAATTAGTACAATGACAGAAGTGGGAATAGTGAGAGATTATTTTCAAAATATGGAAAATCTATTACATCTTTCCTGTCATGGTTTATTGACTAGATCACTTTTAAGTAGGGGTATCGCAAATTAGAATCCAAGTCGTATACATGTCTATTTTCATGCAAACTCAATGGGTTGACTGAATCGCTCACAAATATTTGTCATTAAAAGTAATCTGTGAAATACACACTTAATAAGATTGTTTTGTACATTTTGTCATGTTTATGTTTCGTATTTTAACGAACTTACTGATTTATGTATTATATTATACTGTTTTATTGAAAGTAAAAAACTGTTTTCTATTGTGTAATTGTTAAGCATTTTTTCATAATGACATAAACTATCCGTAGGAAATATTCTTAGTATATTTATAAGGTAGTGAAAATATTATTAAATGAAAAATTGAAACAATAAATAATATATTTATATTAGTACCCACTGATAACAAATGTATTTATTTTAGGAGGAAAAATAATGTTCACCACGATAGCGTAGATTTAAATAACATTAGGTTCAGATTTTCATCCATTTCAGTTTCAAATTGCCCCACATTATAAATCAATGATATATCTATCAAGTAAAGCTTAAAAGTCATCTTATGGGAGCTTTGGCCTCTAAACCGACTGAGACTAAGTTCTGTACTTTGCCAAATCGTCAGAGAGATAAAATCAGTACGTCGTCGTCAATTGGATAGATATAGATAAATCTTTGATTGTGCGCAAAGATATTCTGGCCCATATGATATTGTATTCACTGAAAGACAGAAAACAGCTTCGCAGACAGATTATATCAATCAATAGTTAAAACTTCTGAAGATTACAGATATCGTTCTACACCACATCAAAGAGCTTTTATTTAATTGAAATTTAGTCACATTAATACATAATTAAATTAAATAGGTATGTACATTTAATATACTTTTCTTAAATTACTACATCAAACAATAATGATCATATCAATTACATTCCGTCGTTAGTATACTAAATATAATAAATATTGAATTAATACAAATGATATTACAATAGGTCGAAGAGTTTAAAAATAAATACACCCATACAACAATCCATACTCAAGTATTCATATTTTAATAAGCTCAAATATTGCGTATACAATATTTTTAACAACGAGTTGTATATATTTGATTTTATCTAGATACTAAATTATTTAAAACTGGCAAACTTCCACATGTGAGATCACTGTTAGCGATCCGGGTTTCGCCTTTCGGCATCTTCAGGCTACACTATATGTGTGCAGTGAGCGTGGCCAACATCAGTTTACAAATAAAAAAAAAAAAAATGACATAAACATATGGTTAAAAATATTTATTGTATAAATTGAATGTACTTAAGTATTTCTGGAGTTTCGTAAAGTATGGGACTTTTTAAGAGAAAAGTCTTAGTTGTCGTTGTGAAAGAGTTCTCACTTTCTTCTTTCTAAATCTTCTAAATCCTAATTAAGATTAAATAGTTAAGGCTTTTATTCTGCGATACGTTTACAACTTTCAGATATTATTAATGTACGCACAATTAGATTTCAGTTCAAAATTTATACAAGGCCGATCCGTCTCGGGTAGAAATAATTTTATTCATGAAAACAAAATTTTGCTGCGACAAGAGAAGACGAAGAATAAGAAAAGTTTTGAAACAAAACTAGTTAGGTTACTTAAATATTGTCTTGAGCGTGCCACATCGTTCGCTCGTGCTTGTTAAAATTCTAAAACATTAAGTTCTTATCTTAAAACCTCAGCGCCATCAAGATTGTCAGAGGAAAGCATTATATGACTTAAACATAAAATAACTTTAAATTATAATTTGCAAAATATGTAGTGCTACCTCAAAATTGAGAAAATGATATTTATATTGTACGATTCATTTTAAACTTAAATATAATTTTGCTATTTATAACCATTGCTTGAGGAGAATTAACTTTTAAAAATAAATTATATCATTTTTTTATATAATATTGTTTTCATAAATAACACAAATTTTATGTAAGGTGAATTTAGTTATAAATTGTGTGTATAAAATAAGATGTTACGGAGATCCACGTGACAGAAAAAATAAATGTAAAAAAAACAGGATTCAAAACCATTCAGGATTTTCATTTTTCTTGATAAATTACTTTCACGATAGTAAATTATTGACAAACTTTTAAAAAATTTGGGAATCCATATTTTGTATTGAATACAATTTAGAAATGTTAACAATTCACAAACTCACGCTTGCCTACTAATCCAGCTACAGCGTCGATAAATTAAAAATGAAGAAATGGTTTAACTTTATTTCGGTGGATTACTTTATTTATTAATACTATCAAATATATGGCCATAAGTAGACAACACGTATGATACGTTTGTTGAGCTGTTCAGGAGAAACAAAAAAAATCTAAAAAAAATACGCATTGGGACACAAAGCGAATGAAACACCTTGGAGTAAAATAATGCTTATTTTCATTTAAAATAAGTGTATTTCATTTTCTTAATTTTCCAACACTTATTTTTTGGTCCACTTAAGCAATTCAACCAATGTATAATACGTGTTGTCAACTTACACCCATCTATGTATGTAATTAATTAAGAAATCAAAGAAGATTTTACACATTGCTATTATCTCTTAATAAAAACTATTATATCAATTGAGAAAATGGTGGTTTCCGTCATTCGTGAGAAGTAAATTATAGTTTTGTTTCTATTTTATTATACAACAATCATTATATGAAATACTCTTATGTTTTAATAGTTTCTGTTTGTAACATATGTTGATGATCACACGATGATCACAAAAACATATGATGTGAAAACTATAGTTAAACTTTTTAACACAAAAAAAAATGGTATAAAATAGTGCTAATATATTTATTTTATACACCTTAGTATCGTTATATTATATAGAAATGTGATATATGTGATCTACATAAAAAAAACGTATCAATTGCTCGTTTAAAATCCAGATCACTCAGTGTGTCTCAAAACAGAACAGATTTATTGCGAAACACTTAATACTTTCATATAATAATAAATACTTTCCGCCTCTTGCGAATAGCCAAATAAAAATACTACTTCATTCTTCATTTCGCCATGTCTAATAAAGCTATTTAAAGACGCAGCAGGGCAAATTTTTCGTATTGCCAAAGACAATTCTGTAATATTGGGTGGAAGGGACGTAACGCAATCACGACCACCCAAAGCAACCCCCTGAGAAAGCTTCAAATATTTCTATTCGCGTCATTATTAACAGACGTAAAATTTTGTGAGAAATAAACAGGTATAATATTAATAAATATTATATATCTCTTCAGGCATAAATAGTTTTACAGATGGATACTTGAAGTAATATGTTACGTTTCAAAATTATACGCTATAATTATGTAAGTAGGAATCGAGGAAGTTTGATGTATATTTTTTAAAATATTAATAAATTGGTAGCAGTAGTAAAATAGATTGGTAATTCATATTCCATTTCACTCATATAATTTCCTTTGACGTTACGTGGCAGAAAAAGCCATTTTAAAATACTTCGAAGTGTTAAATTATAAATATATAATCTTCATTGTGCATATGTCTTTAACGTATATTTTCGATAAAGAGTCTCGATATTAAAATTATTTTTTTCATAAACTTTTATACAATAGTTTATACTTGAATACCAAAATAAGTTTTCCATCTAAAGCAAACTAAATTTTGGAAATATATCAATACAAAACCGGTATTGATGATAATTTTGCAATGTTTGGGGATAATTATCAAAAAAACAATATTATATGATGTAGATAATTTACGGTAACGTGGTGGTTATGAATTTCGAAACATTAAGATTGACCCACATAACCAATCGAGGTCATAAGACATCCACCATCTTGACGCTCTAAATTTTAAAAAAATACTGCTACAGAAACCTGCAGTTTTTGGATATAAAGCGATCGTGTTTCTTTGAATAATTGAATGGTGCTAAAACAATACATTGAAAGTTTATGTAGAATACTTATATATAATTTACTTTCGTTTCAAAAAAATAGCAAGTGTGTATAAAACATACATGAAGAATAGGATTTCATCAAGATATTTTTAATTTAAATCATATCGGTCCAAATTAAAATCATTCTAATTTTATATATTATATATACAAATAGATAACAAGATAATGTTATGTTACCTACGAGGTTGTGTAGTAAAGCATATACTTTTAAACGACTTCATAGTGGTTACGCCATTGTATAATTGTATTATTATACATAAGAGTGTTTTTTCTAGTGATATAGTAAATCACAGAAGATGTCGCTATAAAAGAAACACGTGACTGATTTTTTAATTAATTCTTTCGAAAATTCAAAGGAAATCTTGTTAGCCCTGCCTCGTATTTGCTATCTACGATTGTGACGTTATTTCGTAACGTCTTTGTGACAGTCCTCGCTTTGATCGTTTACGTCTGATTTTCAGAGCAGAACTTTAGGGGAGCTTTTAAGGCTATATGTACTCAATGCAGCCTGTGCTACTTCATCCCCGATCCTTTTAAATCGTACATAAACTGAACATCGTTTCTTCTTTGCCTGTGACGTAACTGATTGACTTCTCGCCGTTTGACTCAAGGATATTAATGTCGTTTTAATGAGGAAAATTATTCTATCTCGGATTCAGTACGCAAATTTATTTACTGATTGTAGATAAATGGGAAATGGTCCATTACGTAAATAGAATCCGCTTTATCCATTTTGGAAAGAAAGGAACTTAAATATCAACTATTTGAAAATGAATCTATTTTACACCGAGACAAAATCAACATAATCTATTATTGTCACTTTTGTGTATACTGTTATTAATTTCAAAGATTTAACAATTTTGATTACAAAAACTCGAAAAGACTCACGAACTTTAAATTGATTCAAGACATTGTAAGTAATTTGATTATTGTCAATATCAATAACAATCTTAATGTTTATACCAGAACATAATTTCACCATGCAATATTTTTTTTTTATATTTTAATAGTTTTCACTTATAAAAATAAATATTTTAAAAATATATCTATGGCTATCATTATTGATAATTTTTTTTTAATTTTACTCTGATGTAACTACATTTCCAATATAAAATCCAACAAGCAGTCAAAATCAGCAATATTTTTATCATCAATAGCTGTAACTAAAAAACAGCTGCTATTGATTTTTTTAAATCTAAATATACATAATGGTTACCCAATGGATTGTACAAGTGTCTAATAATATATTCTCAGGAAAAAATCTTAAAAATACGAAAATCTATACACAAAATTTTTGGGATTATTACTATTGAAATACTACGCACAAAAATATTGACATTTCATTATTGTCACAATTTAATATTTATTAACCCATATCATTATTCGTGTATTCCAATTTATCCCAATTATTTAATCGTTTTAAAATCCACCTAGATTATTTTAAGTGATTCAAAAATATTTTTCAAAAGCCAGTATATTTATTATTAAATATTTCACATTAATTAAATAGTTCTAGTCTACGACATAAAAAAAAATATTTGAGAGAAGAAAAAAACATTTATAATATTTTCTTCTGCTTTTTATATAAAATTCAATTCACATGGGCAACACATGCTTCACGTGCGTACGAGTTTGAATGTTTAAAATGATATTTTCGTTGAAGGATCTAGCTAAAAAAATCTCAAAGGAAGAGAGATGGATATATATTATTACGCGAAGGAAGCAAACTAATGGTACGCCATTTAAATAAGATGAAAAATCTCTTTAAAGACGTCATCCGCAATGGAAGAGGTTGAGGGAGACAAGTAATCATGTAGGGACTTTTCGGGCCTCTCAGCGGACATCGTTCAAAAAGCTTTTGAGCTTCCATACGGTACCATTAAATTAAAACACCCATATTCCATATTATATCATCATGTCGTGACGGTGCTAATAAAGTTGAATATTTAAATAATTGTAATGTATTTTTTATACTAATTTAATAAATCATAAAAAACCGTATTTTTATACTTAATTACGATAATAATTATGATTATTAAAAAGTGTTCTTTGTTTTTTATTAATATTTATTTTACTAAGATTTTTTTTAAATTTATATAATGCTTTTAATTATATTTTTTTATTTGAGAATATTATAAGGGATAATCTTTATTTATAAATACCTACCATATAAATTCATAAATAACAGGGAAATGTCTCCACATGATTAGCTAGTTTTGTTTTTCAATATTACGAAATAAGGAATATATATTTATCACAGTTAGTAACAGAATTTTCCAGTTCTTGGCCAATCATGATGATTATGTGTATAACTCTTTCCCGTTTGATCTAATAAAAGCCTATATTCACTTATTTGATAAATTTCAGGATTTCAATTGCATTATTTACAAAAAATTACTTAATTCGCGTGAAAAGATATAGAATATTAAAATTTTGGATTATTGGGTGTACCAATTGGCTTACGTGACATAGTGACAAATATGAAATATTGCTAGCTTAAAAATAAGTTATATTTGGCATTTTCTTTTTTAGACCGACAATAATACGGTTTAATTAGAATAGGAGCTATGAAAAGTCTAATGCCTGGCAACTATTGTCATGAAAACTTATAGAAAGTTTCGTACAACGGATATGTGCGACAGATCTTACAGGAAAAGGAAGAAAATTTGAAATATATATATATTTTATTGAACATTTATTATTGTATCATTCATAATTTGTTAGCTTGTCTATTTTACTTTTTTTTTTTAGTTTAATGTCTTATTATATTTAAATTGAAATTTTATCGATAAAATGGAATCGACGTAGTTAACATTAATAAAATATTAAGTACTAAAACTTCTCTCACATTTAGAGATTCTTAAATGTTTTGACATATATTTAATTAAATATAGTTTGTAATTTATGAAAAATTGTGTTTTTGACGTATTTTCATAATTTATATCATGTAAAGCGCACCTTTGAGATTAAATTAACTTTACTCCTTTATCTCGTATCACATTTTAATCCGTATAAGGGCAATATAAAATAGAAGTATTATACTATTTCATCGTTCCGTATAATACAATATATGTATTTTTACCCCTGAGTTAGGATATAAAAGATGAAGTGTATATTATATTTAACTAGGGCATACGTAAATTATTTAAAGAAAATACCCGAAGCTTGATAATAAAATATATTAGAAATTCCATGCTTATTTGAGGTCATCAGAATTGTTCTAAAAGATACAAATTATCATTATGTGTATCAAAAAGTCAATGAAACTGCTAATAAGAATGTTACAATATATATAAATTGAAGATTTATTACATACTTTGCACTTTTTTTCGTTGAGATTGTCTTGATAAGAAATTCTATAACTTAGAAGGAGCTTCCTTCCAGAAAAAAAAATCTCAAACACCGTATCTATTGTATGAATGAGTCGTTTAGTTCCTATCTACCATAGTGCACTTGGGTAAAATGTTGGGAAATCGATTTTTTTTGTTGTTACTTTTTTTTTCAAATAAAAATAACAATCTAGGATTTTTTTATTTTGTGGGCTTCGTTATTGGATTACTATGATCATTATGATATTACATAGAGACTAGAATAGATCCAAATATTTAGTTCAAATTTGACAAAAAGTTTACTTACGGTAGATAAGAACTATACGACTCAAATACAAGCTGTAATTCCTAGTCTGACCAATTAACAAACTGACTATAATTTTTATTTTTTTGATAGACAAACAACAATACTTGACACTGTTATAAATTTCTGAATGACTTCCTAAAAATTTACATCTTCATTATCTACTGAAACATTATGGTTTTATATGTTGTATGAAATTATGTATAAATATATTATTCTCTTTGTTTCAGTGCGTCTTGTTCGGTACATTCATGATATGGTTTGCATCAATAACCATCAATCTGGGACCGACATTTCTCTCGGGAGCTCTGGCGGCGAGCGCCGAGAGTGGACCCAGGGCTCCTTCGTGTCCTTTGGTCCACGGACCTTACCGACACTATGTTTTAAATGTCCTGTGGATAGCTATCAACCTGATTTGCGTTCTACTCACACTTTTTCATCTGCGGAAACTGCACAGGGATCTGACAAAGGTAATGTGTAATAATTGCCATTTGATACTATACCATTCTGCCACATAATATACCTTCCAGCTAATTTCTTTGTAGGTCCATATATTATACTATGAACTCTAAAATAGGCCTTACCTATTTACTATTAGTTTTACTATTACCAAATTAATCGCCGACTAGTCTAATAAAAGTATGAAAAATATGTTTTGGATCGGCTTATATTATTTATCAACTGACCAGTATTGTGTGTTAACTGTATTTATATTAGAAATTAAGCACATTTTAGAGGTTTAAAATCATTATCACAATGCTCACCATATTGGCTTACAAAAAATAAATGACTCCACCCTCCTTTAATATTACAAATATCTTCCGATGTCTTATCCATAGAGTTATTATATGACCTTCCTTATGTAATTTTGCTTTCATTTATTCTGCACGTATTTTTATTTTGCTCTATAAATAAAATTATACGAAAATGTACAATTCAATCTCATGATATATTTTTAACTATTACGTAAAAGATAAGCGAAAGATTGATAACAGTCTTACATTGTAAAATTAATATTAAGCATTATAAATGAGTGATTCGTAACTAATAATTCCTTACTGTGAATGGAGTAATTGTCTTTTTGACATATTTATTACGACTGAATTCAATATCACAGTCGACGATTACGCATAGTCCTATAGATAGTTTGTTATATGCTTATACTTGAATTTGTGACGGTTGATTGATGGTTTTTCATTAAAACGAAGCTCCGTTAATAAAAGAAACATAAAATTTTCGTAGCTACTATAAATTGCGACTATTGTTGATTTTATTTCGATAGTTTGGATATAGAAGTAAAAATGCTCTCTGAACTATCACTATTTTCTATTTTACGCTAGCAAAATACTTTCTCTCCCTGTTAGTCGAAAGGTTAGCGTGCACGCCAGGCATCTGACAAATCCAGAAGATTCGATTCCCACATCTGCCGAATTTTAAAAAAGTTCAAAAATGCAGGACTCGATGCCCATTAGTTTGAGCAATTGTCCGACGACCAATTTTCGAGAAAAGTATTCTATCAAGACACGTTTTTGCATTACGGAGATTCATATACTTCACTCTCGGGGTGGACATCTTCACATTATTTCAATTCATATGCTCCACTTTTGCAGCAAAAATGGGGGTAAAACATTTATGAATTAATTAAAATATGATTTAAAATATCTTTATAACAGTTGGGCACCGAAATCTGTTATTTCTAGTTCCATGATTGGTTTTATATATATATATATATATATCAGCTTTAACGTTTCACTAACAACCAATACTCGTAGGCGACCTCTCTTGATATTATATTGACATTTGGAGACCAAAAACCTTAATTATGATCTTTAGTAATACGCTAAATCTATCTGTATTCTAAATAAACATATTAGTAAAATAAAATTTCAGTTTGCAAAGAATATTGTCAGAAAGAAATTTAAAAATAGACCTTCAAGAAAAATAAAATAAATTTTACTTTGTCTCCTTTAAAATGATAATACTGTTAGTCTTTTATAGTTAGCTGTTGTTAACAACTTTCTTTTTGAGCTGCAAAACAAGGCTATTTTACGCGCTATTTATCGCGGGATTCCTTTTGTCAGGTAATCCCTTTTCTTTCAAAGCCAGACAACTTATTTTTATACTTTAGATTTTCGAAGAGCAGCTGAGGTTCAATGTGCTATATTACACTGACTGATGTGATACCATGTTTCCGGTAACCAGAAATATTAAACATATTAATTTTAATATAAAAAATTCTAACAAACTATCTTATAAATCCGTAGCTAAGTTTAACGTTAAATTTTAATATAAATCAATGAGTTCACAATTGAAATTTATACACAAATGTAAATGTATAATGTAATACATCTAATCCAAAATATAGGTTAGTTATAAAAGATTTAATGTATGTGAGTAAAACTATACCACTGTAGTACGAAATATTTATTTACGGATTTTTTTATAAAAGAGAATCACGCTATTATAATATTAACAAAGAATATTTCAAGTATCATAGATCAATATCAAACCTCCTTAATTAATATACACTAAATTTTACACGTTTTTTCTCAGCACTAATTGTAAATTAACCGGGTCGCCAACAGTGATCTCACATATAGAAGTTTACCAGTTTTAAATAATTTA
>JAGVSQ010000579.1:0-37395 GCA_022683975.1 Rhyacophila evoluta | reverse complement strand
TGTATATATATATATATATATTTAATAGTTAAATCAATAAGCTTGTTGTAGGTAAGTATTTTAAATAGGTTTTAATGACAAAAATGTACGCACATTTATGTTTTAATTGTAAATAACAATTCTAACATTATGAAAGTCTACAGAACTTATTATAATATGGGTTATGGAATATTTCATAGTACCTATTCGCTTGAATTTATTCAATTTACAATGACCTCACATAGAAGGTTTAATATTGACAATATTAATCAAATCATTTCTAAATAAGGTACAATCTACAATAGAATATATCTCAAAGTACATTTTGTACGTACAGGATCGTTTGACGCTCACTTCATTTGCCAACATTTACATAGTACATGTATGATACGCTTCGCATAGACCTTCTCCAATTCAATTGAAAGACAATATTCTATAAGAAGCTCTACAGAGCTTGTGATAATAGTCGTCGAGCTACGTAAATGTTTGCTTTCAACTTACTAGATGCCTCCATTTAACTGGAAAATTAATAATATAAATATATAAGCATTGCTCAAATGGTTGTGTTTAGAGATGTTTCGCTATTCGTATAGTAGACAAGACGTAATATAGCGCACCGATTCTCGATCTTGCATAACAAATATTATCACGCGTGAGCTAAAAAACGAGCAGTTGAGTTCCATATGTTACAAAAAATATGTGGAACTGTCGGAATCGGGGGAGGCACAGATTTTTTGTCAACTTAAAGGGGGTCCACGGTCCTAAAATTTTGAGAAACCTTAATATAAAGTATAGAAAATAATAGTGTCGTTTTGTTTTTATGAACGAGATTGTGACTGCTGATCTGACTTTTACAAACAAAAAAGTTATTGATAATTTTGGATAATTTTTTTTATATATTCACTTTTTGTCATTAAATACTATATTTTATAAACATTGTATATAAATAGTATAATATTTTTTTATAATCAGTATGAAATAATTTAAAGTTGGTTTTAATATATATTTGAAGAAGTATTGTAATATAAAAATTGGAAATAGTACAAGTAGACTGCTGAATGACAAACTTGGTAATAGTAAATTTTAAAGTACAATTACAATAATGCAATGCGTCTAAATTTACAACTTCTAAAATGCAATTTTACTTGCTGAAAGTAACTGAAAGTTAGGTTTGTATAGTTCTCATAATATCGAATAATGATTTATCTCCAAGACATAAAAATAAGGATAGTGTCACGTAACACAAATTTATAGATATCAACAGTTGAATTTTTAAAACATAGTACGTCTAATATAGCGCCATTTTTTACACTCATCACCATACCTTTCACGTATTTGCATATGTTTGGGCCTGAATCGTGTCACAACTAACATTAAACTTACCAGATTTTTTTACTGAAAAAACTTCCTGTAAATTTGCATATGCTGCAGAAAGTTCAACAAAGAATGTGACAATTTTTCAATTAGAAAGTCACTTAAATTACAAACTCATTGTCTCAGGCCATTTCCAGATTATGGATCGATGAGTAAACGTATCTGTAATTAAATGAGTTCAACTAAAAGTTATTTTTTTCTTGTGAAACCATGTAGTCAATCACGTAGATATCTACCAATGCGTATCCAAAATGTTGGAATGACGCCGATTTAAACAATAAGCCAACAAGAATAATTTTCTCCGGTGACATTTTCAGCACGCGTTTCAGCATGTTCAAGATATATGCAATCTACTAGCTTTAGAGGCATGAAAATATTCTGGATTTTATCCTGCAGTTTTCATATTTAAATGATTAATTAAAATATATACAACATAATATACGATGAACTTAAGGTGATTACAGCGCGTCAACAAACTGACTATAGGCACTTCGCCCATACTGAGCAAAAAAACTCACCACGAAACGTCACGCATAACAAATGGAAAATTTTTGTTAAAAAATGGTAGCCTTGAGAAAGCCCCACCCGCACATTAATTTCGCAAATCACAGGTGATAAAAAAGGTAGGAAATGTCTTGTAATTTGTTTGCTCGATGTTAATGCTAGTCATTTGTTTGAGTAAATTATTATTTGAAGCTCCTCCGCCATCTTTTGGTTGATGACGACATCTTAGTAACCGTAAATTTGTAATTCTAAAGGCTCGGTACCTTATTTGTAACTCTCCAAAACTACGTGCTCAACAGTAGGCTTGAATTATGTCGTACCAGTATGTAATACATTATGACTATAAAAACTGAATAATACAGATATACCAAATACCAGAACTTAAACCATGGTCATGCATACAATACATTAACCTTAAGATACTTTTTGATTAAAAAGAAAAATAAAATATGTGCCACAAAACAGGTAGTCCTCAAGTTGCGCGTCCTTGTCGCAAATTTTAACTTACGTGATTAAAAAATAAATACATTATTTTTAAGAAAAAAGAACGATTATAATAACAGATGTGAAAAACCTTTATTTAGTGGTAAACTAGGGATTTCGCGTCTTTTCTGAATTGTCAAAATTGAACATGTTACTAATAACTCAGTCATCATGAACCATATAGCATGTAAGCCAGTAAAAATCAATTTTAAAAAGTGTATAATAAAAACAAAAATATAAATTGAAAAACATGCTGTATGATTATTTTATAAATAAAATACTTGTTCAAAATCTTTTCCTTTAAACTTTTGCGTAGCGAAATTAGTTCACTTTGGAAACAGCCCCGCAATTGATATAACCTTAAACACTCAGGAAATATCAATGAGACGGTTGGGTCGGATTTGGTTTGATTGTAAAAAATGTTAATGAATGTTTTTTAAAAATTGGGTTAGGTTGTTAATACGTATTACGATATTAAACGAAGTAGACGATAATTATTTGAACACCAAAGTAAATGATATCAACTTAAATCCATAAATTAAAAAAACACGTTAAAATCCAGTTTAATCCTAAAACCTATGTAAAACTGTTTTTATGTGTTATGTTACTTTTAAAACATCACAATTTATCTGAAAAACTCATTAAATAAAAAGTTTTCTAGATTAACGTGCTTTTCAGCATATTATACATGATAACCGTTGGAAATAGTCAATTAATTAACTCGATATTTAGGTGTATTAGCAATCAATCCTAAATACCTAGAACATTTTTCGGTAGTAGTCAATATTTATTAAAATCCTTGATCTTATCGATTGAACTATTCTGCGAAATAAATTTTAAAATCAGTTTAAAATTGTTCAACGTGCTTTTAGTTATATTTATCAATTTAATAATAACCTTGATGACAAGCTCTCAACCAACTCCATCCTAGATTGAGAGCTTGCAAAACTAAAATTCTTCATAATTTTTATTTACCTATTTTATTTTTTAGAATTTCTTCTAACTGAACATAAATAAAACTAAAAATAGGAAAAAAATATAATCATTCAACAATGATTGTAATAAATTAATTAATATATATATATCATAAGTATTTATCAGAATTGAGTATAAAATAACATTATATTTTCCTAACATACTTGCTTTAACTTTACTCTCTATATATCTTGGAACATTATCAAGAATATGTAATAGATTATTTATGTATATAATATAATTATCATCATATGAAATTTTACCACGAAGTCACTGTCTAAATTGAAAACATGAACTGAAATGGATCTAATAATAGAATACAATTATTGGTTTTCAGCTTATTGTATTAATTCTTGTTACCGGTAATTTTTCGATATCTATAGAATTTAACAATATATTTCGTATACTTTATTTTATTTTAAAAATATGATACATTTTTTATAGTTGATAGCATGCATTCCTTGTGCAGTGTATAAAATGGTATATATACGATATATTCATCACTTAATTGCTTTCTTTCTTTTTATTAAAAGGCTCTTCAAGGTTACAAAGAAGGTTTAGAAGATAGTGCGCTGGTGCTTCTACAAACGTTTTTGGGATTCGCAACAGCTCTCGGGTGTGTCGGGTTTGGCCTCGTTATCGTCAGACCCAGCAGCCAATGCCTCATCTCCAGACAGTACCTTGCTCAGGCTGCGATGTTGGGAATCGGTAAGATGAACCCTTTTCAGAATATTGAATTAGACACTATATTATGCCTGTAATGTATGTGAAATAATGAAAATAATGAGACCTCGTGGGAACAGAATGTGTTTTTGTTTATTTTACTGAGCTAGTTAAAATTGTTGATGTTCGCCCACTTATATTATAATATAACATGTTTAACCTACGACTAGGTGCATATGAATTTAAAAAAATGTGGACAATTTATTACAAAATTGAATAAAAATTATAATAATATTTAATGGTTGGGTTATTTTTGAAAACTTAGCTGACATGTGTTTCTTTTTTATTTCATTTTATTTTAACAAATAAAATTTTACATTTTTCACTTTCAATTTTTTACTTTTGTGATTAGATATTCATATTAAATTATTATTTTTATAATTCAAAAATTATAAATACTAAAATGAATTGTTAATAAATATTCCTATATTTTCAGTTACTACGATTTACAATATTTCGTATTTTATAATATTATAGGTTTATTATTAAAAATATAATCGTTTTCAAACAAAATTAATTGAATTTCATACACACAAGAGATAAACATTCAATTACTCAAAAAAATAAATATTTTGTTTGTTAATATATAAAAGAGAAAAATGCTATTTTTCAGAACCTGCTCTTACGAATACAAAACGGTTGAATTAGTATGGAAACTTTTGACCTTAGGTCAATGAAATTATGCAAGTATGTCAGCATGTAGCCCACAGGTCATAGGTTTCCGAAGACTGAAGGATTGAAAGATCAAAAGGGCATTGAGGTACGGACTACGCATTGTAAACAAAACTGTAGAGATACAAAATACTATAGTATTTACTCAGTATTTATGAATACGGTGCGCTTCACCACGATCCATTTGAAGTGTCGAAAACGGAGAACCAGCGCCATGGCAAGATGTCGATTTTAAAAAATAAAATGTTAATTGTTTATATCCCATCCCCGTTCCCAACTTAGAAATATTTGTGGAGGAAGATCTCATAATAATACAACGACAAAAATACTTCGGACACCAAGGATTGAATAAATTGAAAATATTTATACTATCTATATATACAATAATATATAAGAATGTGAAATTTTAATTAAAACTTTCAGTTGGTGCTATTCGAAGTTCATACACTTTAGAAAAGTTCATATTTATCTCAAAACTGTTACAAAACCTAATTAATTGTTTACATATAAATTTTTATTTATTATTTATATATAAATATATATCGTCACCAATATTGCAGGAACACGTCTCTTGCGTTGACCAAATGTTCCAGGAGAGACAAAAAACTTTGTTCTATTGAAATATAAAAGTAATAAATATACTTTCTTTGGAGGATTTATTTATAAAATATGCTTACACAATTTTAAACATAAACGAGAATTAATTATTTTTTATAAAATATCATTTTTTTCTTATTTTAAAACGTAAAGCTAAAACTAAATGTGATATTTTACAGTATTACACAACTCAGAAATTTAAAAAGTAGTAAATTCTTACCTGTTTTAAAATAATTTACAATTGAAAGGTTTTTACGTAATCGCGCGCGGAATCACTTCATCACACCGTTCCCGCCATAGAAATGTGTCAACTTGCGTGTTGTTGCAATAATTTAAAAATATCACTTGGCATTGTAGAAATAAATAAATGCGTTCCGGGTAGACAATAAACATATCTGTTATTACAAAATTGTATCAATATACATGAGATTGCAAATAATAAGAAAAATCACTTTCACCAAAAAGTCGAGTTACGTGTTCCTGCAATATTGGCGACGATATACAATAGTATTTGGCACTCTCAACCTGTATATTTATGAACGATGTATCGTAAAAAAATACACTGATATTCCTTGATCTCATTTTACGTTCTTAGATAAAACAAAATATTTCTTAGCTTAGAAACAACTTAATCAATTAAAATCTTTGAGTCGTATAATGTATCTATACTACAATGAGGAGTCACAGTTATATAGTATAATAAATATAAAAAAATACATTGATAAGTTTAAGCATATCTTTTAGTTGTATACGCCACAACGATATTGCAGCCTATAAAGAATTCTCACCAGATATTAAACTCGGAGGCGCTGCCACTTTATAAAGTGGATCGCTAGGGATTATACTCTTTATGACAGTTGTTGTTTAAAATTTCAGGACTTTCGCTCCTCGCGCTGAGCAGCGTCCAGGGATATCATGGCTACGTACTATTCGTTTGGCTGTACGGTCTTTGCCTCGGAGGCTTCTTGTACTCTGTAAAGATGCTCACCATGGAGAGGGTGAGGGCGAGGCATTTTACGAGAGCGTGGGGTAAACATTTTTATATGAAACATTTAAGTTTTATGAGTTTACGCTTATTTACATAATGCGTATCGTGATTTTTTGGACGGGGTGTAATATAAAACACTATGTACATCCATAACTTCTATTTATATACTTTGATGTGGCAACTAGAGTGGAAATCGTTTAACACGAAACCAGAACCAAAATTACTTTTTCGTCTCAAAAGATGTAAACAAAAATTAACTCACCAATATTTTTAGATCAACACAGAGATAAATACAGCTAAATAATGAATATTACACATTTTATACCAGGAGTGGCCAATCTTTTACGTACCATGCACTATCTTTTTCACATAGAAGTTAATATGTGCCGTACAACTTAAACACCCTTTCTATCTTCTTTCACTCATGATTGAGGCATAAAAATAGAGATGAGGGTATGATCTGCTTTCCTTATGTGACTAAAAGCGATAGTTCTTCAATAACTTGATTTTTCTGATATATACGTTCAAATTGCTAATATTTGCAGTACATTTATTGATTTGTTAAACTGAGAAATAAATAGTTTATGTTTCATTGAAATGAATTAATGCTATTTACTAAAATAGGAAATAATTTATTCTTGCCTAGTAGTTTCAAAAGATGGCTTATAATATAAACTAATAGTGGTTATCAATTAATAAGGTTCTTTCACCAAGTAGCTAATTTTCCTGTTCAAAAAATATCTTAACATCATTTTTTAATTTCGAAAATCTACTCAAAACCTTTCCTCAATACAATACTTGTACTACTTCTGGCTTATACCAACATCCCGGTTTCATTCTCTTTTCGATAACGAAAAGGAATAGCTTTTCACATCCAGCCAAATTTGCCTGGTACCATTACTGACAATAGTTAATCCCTTTTATTTAAAATGGCACCTAAACTGCCTACCCAGGGAAATATAGGCAAGCGGTTAATTTGTGTCGATTGTTTATTATAGACGTTGGCCTAGTTTAAAAAGTCAGTCATAAACGGTAAACAATTTGGTGACCAATGTGATGGGTTTTATTATTCTTTGAGACGAAATAATTTCGTATCAAGTGATTTTAGTTTTATATTAAAATTATTTTGTAGAACCAGAAGATTATTTTATATTAACCGATTGCCTATTTACACCCTTCAATAATATTCAACAAAGTTTAATAAAAAAAACAGAGTCAAGATTTTATGCATATTTTATCTTTCTATAATATATATAATTTAAATATATAACTAAAAAAATGTTTTATTGTAGGGTTTGTCCAAGGTGCCAAAGCAATACCTGTGATACTAGGAGTTCCAGTGACGGGGTATATAAACCAGCAGAGCCCAAGAGCTGGATACTACTTTTCATTCGCGACTACAATCATTGGAGCCATCCTGCTATTCTTCGTTGGCTTCTCCAAGCGGCCAGAACCCAGCAACTCAATAAATTCTAACATGACCGCTGCCACCTTGACGAACGGAGACTGCATCTGTCCAGGAATGTCTCCGCAGGTACAACGGTTTAACAACAACTTTAATCACTGCGGAAACGTTAACTATGGACACTACCCACCGCACCAGGCTCCGATTTATTCGCATCAGTTCTTCAACCACCATCAACCACATCATCCACACTCATATAATCATCTGCAAAACGGACTTCCGAAGTCTTTATCATTCGCTGCTCCTTTGGATTATCACGAAGGAAATTATATGAATTGTCTGAATGAAGAGCATACGTGCACTGGATATAATTGTATGCGGTCTCCATATAGGTACAGACATAATTACAATAGAGGTTTGAGACCATCGAAGAGTGTTCCAGAAGGACTCGCCAGATACGAGCCCGGCTGGTCTCGCGGAGGATCTTGTAGAAGCTCTTGCAGGAGGCCCATTATTAGAAATGTTCAAGTAATTGAGCAAATAACTACATCTGTGTGATGAGATTAACTAGCATCAAAAGTGTTCAGTAGGTAGTCAAATTAAATAATCAAATCTAAAATAATAATAATTTATAAAAAAAACATGTTAATACTTTTACGAGAGAAGCGTGCAATTCTGAAATATTTAAATGTGAAATGTAGTTTGTAAATATTGATTTATATGCGTAAAATATACTGTAAAAAGAAATATTATATTAATTGTTATTATTTATTATAGATTTAAAAATATAATTTACCTGAATCAAGGTGCATTACGCGTTATTGATGTTGTTACGAATACACCAAGTTGGTTACTATTTATTATATTATATAACGAAACCATTTTTCATGTAAAAGACTATTGATTTTGTCCAAAGATTTTTCATACTATGTATATGCGAAATAGTCAAGCTCAATGTTGATATGCTCATATTATTTTTAATTTGTGTGTTTCCTGATCGATATAATACTAACTTATGGTACTGATTAGATTGTTAATCGTAATTCCGACATTGAAATAATATTAATGTTTCATTCTGTTCATTTCTACACGTTGACCTCAGAGATTAAAATTGAAATCCGTTTATAGAATAATAGAACCTAGATTATATTTAAGACAGTGGTAATTATTACTAACCACAAAACTATCACTGAGAAGTGGATTAATTCTTACATAATTCGAATAATCCTTAATAGAGCAAGCTCAAAAAATGGTCGATATTTTTACCACCATCACTGCTTATCGATTATTTTATTAGCAACAACAATTTCAATGCGCTCCTGTATGTATATTTATTTTATGAAAAAAATATTTTTTAAATAAATCGACAATACCATAAACGTGCTTGATAATTAAATTACATTGTTTGTTTTTTAACTTATTGATTCAGTAATTGATAATTCTCGTTTGTTGTAGTAGTTTATACGCTGAAGATTAGACTCTTAATTGAGTATTTGTGTTTTTTTTTTATATTCGCAATGTTCTTACCCCTTTGAAAATGGTATTGTTTAAAGTAGCGTATGAAATGGATAATGACGAACGTGGTCTCTAAATCGACCATTGCGATGTCACTCTAAAAGGATTAAAATATATGAACAATCATTACAATATTCTTCTAAATAAATACTTAATTATAAAGTTATAGAATTGCGCTTTCCGATTGTGTTTGTTTTGCTTATTCCAAATTGTTTGATATATTCAATAAAATTAATTCCGTACTATTTAGAATATATAATATGTATTACAACGAACTATATTGATATACTCTATAATTATAACATCAATCAATAACATGTTTCTTTAGTGTTGTTTCAACCACAAATTGTGCAAGTTATAAAAATATTAACCATATATTCAACCGTTTTTGTTAATTAAATAGAAACGTTAAAGTATTATATATTTTATGATGGCGTTATATGATGTTAATTTTTTTCATGCATGCGTTTTTTCTAGGTACAGAAATCATGGTGTATTATAAAATAATAAGAAAGACTTTTCTTTATTGATTATTTTGCGAAATAAAAATATCTCTCTGTAAAATTAATGTCTCGTAAATCGTAGAATTTTAAATAAACGTGTCAATTTTCAGTAGATTCTATACTTAATAATGATGTCCTTGGGGGACCATAAAAATTGTAAAATATTTAAAAAATTGTTAAATAAACATTAAATTAAATTATTGACGTATTTTTTCGATTTAGCGAAAACGTTTAAAATAAATAATTATAAAATTCAAGCTTAACCACTCGTACTTTAAAACGAATGAATTTATAAAATCTTAAAAAACTTATCATACTTAAAAACAATGCATTAGAAATATACAATATAGTTATACTAGAATCCCATAAATACACTAGAATTCGATATAGGAGTTTCATCGATTTTTTATTATATTACTAATAACTATAAGTCAATCTACCTGTATAATTATTTTTTTATTCAAATCGGTTCATTACTAAACTATTCACTGTAAACGTAACTCTTTTAAAAATCAATCTATTTTGTATTATAAAATTGATAAAAATAGAAGAATCAATAGAAATATTTTCATTAAATTCTATCAATATCATAACTATGCTTATTTATACTCTCCAATTATATTTTAATTTATAGTTTTGTGATGATACCTAATAAAGCAATAATATTTTATATGAACATTGCGTTTTAATTATTATCTTTGATGAATTTTTTCTAGGATATCTGGTTCAAAATGATCACATTGACCTGTTACTTCGTGATATAATCCATTTGATGTCGCAGATAATTTGAGGATAAATTAATAAACCCATTTATTGAACGGATCAAAGAGTCATGATTGAATAAGGTAATATAATATGTGTGTGTATTTCTGGCATATATTATTATGGTAAGATGTAAGCCTCAGACCTCGTTGCATTGTATATTCACGATACAGAAAGTTTGCCAAACACATGTTATTAAATTATTTAAGGATGAAAATCTCCTTTTTTACATACCGACATCTATTGAAAAAAAAAAATCCCAGTACACCTTTTTTATTTCGTCGTATGTGATCATAGATGTCACTATTACCAAAATAACTGACACGTAAAAGGAAAACCGTTAATAATATCTCTAAAAGCTTTTATTTAGCTTCACTTGTCAGTTATTAGTTAAGATTGTTGACAGTCTTTGTAAGCTTGAAATTCCTTCTACTGTTGAAATGCTGAAATTAGTTGGCTAATAATACAATATTATTATGTCTCCAATCTTATGACAGAGGAATTTAATTATTAGGTCAATTCTGACATTGCATCCATTATTTCACTGCATCTCATGAATAATAATGTTTGAATTTTGCATCAAAATAATTTTTAAATACGGAACTTAAATATTTTTGAATTTCATATCTCAATTGGCACTGAATTATTTTTGAATTTCATTTCTCAATTTCCACCAATTCTTGGACTTTATTCACACCTTTACATTATTTAGTCTTATTAATATTGTATCTTATAATACTGTTTCCCGTTTTTTTAGCTCACGCTACTAAAATTTTTACTTCTTTCCTGAAAATTAAGGTGTCTTGTTTTTTTAGCTCATCTAGCTTCTTTTTCTACTAAATTTTCGCAGCACCCCTGTAGCGATGCCACAGCACCCCAGAGTGCCGCGGCTCACACTTTGCCAATCCCTGTTACAACATAATATAATTTTGAAAAGCGCTTCGAGTTTATCATGCATCATACAACCGCACGTCAGGAGATGTGCATGATGGTGAAGGTCAAATAAAGTAAGAAAGTGTTCAAATATAAATTTATTGTTTATATATCTTTCGAAGAATTGATAAGGAAAAAAAGAAGAAAGGGGAATTTTTGTTGATGCTTAGCACTTTGACTGGATTTGAAGCACGTGTATTTGTTTTATACCACGGTGATATAAAGGTAACTTATCCAGCAAAAAAACATTTGAATATTGATTTGTTTTTAATTTCGATTGGTTGAGAAATGAAATAAAATCACAGAATGGATTGCTATTGTAATCATTGCATACATTTATATTAGTGACTTAGTTTGAGTTTCTCCAGATTTTCACAATTATGATGGTGAATCCAACTTTGATAACTGGTCATTCGTTTTGTAAAAGAAAACCCGTTTTGCGACATTTTGGGATCTCTCTTGTCGGCTGATGAATAGCGACGGTTGACCGTTTTACGCTCGAAACACTTTCGCTTCGCATATTCAACTCGCTCGGCGATTTTGCATTTCTTCATTATTTATGAAAATTATTATTAAAACGACTTTCTTTTGGAGGAAGTTACTGACTGGCTCCTTGTACGTTCTCCACGGATACATCTCGAAACTTTACTTCAAAAATTACAAATTTAATAATAGTAATTATGTTATAATATACCACACATTAAAATATAATTAATTACACGAAAAACTTTATTAAAATCAATTAACATTGGAGACTATTAATCTTGAGTCTAAATGAATTCGCAGCGAAATAAAATCCATATTTAAAATTAATTCTAATATAACTGATTCATATACCATCGTTTCATATTATTAGATAGTTTACAAGTAGATTAGAGCGTCGATCTATCGTTCTCGCATTCGTTGTTTGTCCGCATATTCCGTTGATATTTTCATCATTAGTCCCGTAGTGTTTTATGATGGAGTGATAAAGAATTTAAAACAATTATTACACAAAAAACTATATAAATAATAGTATAAAAAATATTGTACATAGTAAAAATCAGATCATTATTGTAAATACGATTTAATTATACATATTAATTGAGACTTCCCACATTCGTCGCTTTCCCACATTATAAATTTTTTGACTTTTTAAAACGAAGAATCGAGGTGCCACTGTATTTTTTACATATATTTTTTCACTTCGATTACTAATGCGGTATCTTTAATTTCAGTATTTCAATAAAAAAACCTAGTTTCAGGTTCACAATTAACATTCAAATTTATTTCAGTTTTTTATCCTTGTATCTCTTGTTTATTTCCTCAGACCTCCAGCTGATACCGTAATTAATATGAATTTGTCTTGTAATGATGGTGTAAATGTTTGTTACTATCAAGATCATAATGTCGTATTTATAAAAAAAACTAATAACACAATGATTATGTGGATTTGTGACACCCAATTATTTATTTCCGCTAGCGACAGACCGAGAATTATGTCATGGATTCAATTTTAAATTAATAGTCGCTGGTTGCATTGTATAAATAACAAGCAACAACAAATACTCGTATATTCAACAGCCATCAGACTTCTTATATATACAAGCAAGAAAATAATTATTTCATCAATTAATAAAGCTTGTAATAGTATAGTATATGTCAATTATAAAATATGTTTCCACCGGTATGTATTAATGCAGAAATTGCTTATCATTATTGTGTGCAAATAAATAATAATAAAACATAATGGTGCCTAAATATAAACTAGAAGTAATGTTTCAATAATAAGTTCGTAACGTTATTGGAATAAAAGATTTTCATGGATAAACAAAAATAAGGGATAAAAAAACTGAAATTTATTGTATTATTTAACATAAGGATTTGATATAAACGACTCATAAAATTTGTTGCAAATTTTTTGTTAACAAACAAATAACACTTATGCAATATTCAATTCAAAAAATAATTGGTAAACAAATTATACCATACATATTAACAGTTAGAAAATTCCACGCCAATTTTATGAATCCAATTATATTATATGAACTCTTTTGTACAGCAAGTGCCTATTAATAGTGTGTAGGTAGGAAAAACATATGTTCTATAATATGAACTAGGTTTTATTACAATAGTTAACTCTAAAGTGTAATCGTTTATAAAAAAGCAAAACTTAAAAGTATTCATAGAATAATTTGTGCTGGTCGCTAAATATTAATGATATCATTTAATCTAAATTATAATTTTACCATTTTGAGCTTTTAGTTTGGTTTTTGTCATTTAAATTTTCTCAGGTAAATTTTAAATCAATAAATAATGGTTTGATTAGGCGAGCAGAAAGGTAACTCGAGTCAGGTTAAACAGCTGCTCTGGTCAATCCTCACATCTCACTCGCACCTCAACATTCACACGTAGTCATTATACAAGAGATGATCACTGAAAATAAGTATTTAAATATCATAAATTTGACAATTTAGTTCACATTCTGACATGTAGAAGCATTTAAATGAGGTGAATTATTAAAACTAAATGAATAATACACAACTAAATGTATGGTAATGTTGCATCATTATCCATAAGTCAACTTAAATTTAGAGAATTATGTCTTTTTATTTAATAATTAAAAGATACTTTTATTTAAAATTAATTTATGAATTATATGTTATACGTATTAGAGATTATTTACAGCTTTATCAATAATCATAATTACATCAGAAAACACGATGGTCGTTTTACTTTTAAATACCTGGTACTAAGCCAATTCGATTATATTATGCATATTTGTGAGCGTTGTAACATATTGCTTTCTTTTTTATGACCTCAACATGTTAAATATTAAATAGATAAATAAAAACTATCTGAAATTACCTGATTTCTAAAACTGAATACAATCAATAAACTTTAAAAATACTAATGATTACTTTTCATGTACATATTTTTTTTAAATACTGATTGTTTATAGTGTATATATATATTTGTATATGAAAGCAATGCGCTCACGACTTATTATTCCTCACGTATGAATTTTAGTATGAGTAACGGAATCAACGGTATCTATGAACTGTATTTATCGCGAAGAGATCTACCAGCTATAAATGCAAACATACTAGAAGGTGCCTACAGATATTCCAAAATCCACAAAACTAATAATCAAACATTTAGTCATAATATGACACATCTGTTGTACGTACATATTAAATTATAAAATAAAACATCTATACATTTTCTCAATTAATGAATTATATATATTGCGCAATAATTGTCCCATGAATATTTTATTTGTGAACCATTTTTCTTTTAATGGTATCAACATGTGAGGACTGCGACCGAAGCGTGTCCTACGTTTCACAATTGTCGTTAAAATATAATTTTAATGGATGAAAAATAATAGTTATATATCGGTAGTCATAAGTTGACAACATGTATCATACATTTGTTTAATTATTCAGGAGGACCTGAAAAAGAAATATACTTCACTTCAAAGTGTATTTCATTTTTTTTAATGTTTTAATACTTTTTATTATAAGGTTTTTTGGTCTTAATGAACCCCTTGACAGGTGTATACGTGTTGTCAACGTATGTCCATCAATTATAGTTTATCGAGTTAGTTACGCCATAATATAAGTCTACAAGACGAATTTAAGCATATTATGGAGCATTTTTTTCATATCAAATTTGGCTATTTATGAAATTTGTATACTGCGTGTCTTTATTGTTGCATGGATTAATTTTAAACTATTAACATATTTTCATTAATTTGTACAATGGTTTTTAATATTTTGAGACGAAACACAAAAAATTATTATGGGGAAGTTACATATTGTAATATCTGCTGTGGTGTATCATATACTAAAACAGTTTCTCTCATTTTTATCATATGCCGCTTCATTATAAATCACCGTCCGGACGCTATGATTTCACGAAGAATGTTATGGTAAAAAAATACGTAATAATACCGAGGTCGTCCGCAGTGCGTTGGACCAACAGAAATTAGGACCAAGGTTCTCTCATACCTACCGCGTAGTTATCGCAGTGATTGTATTGTTTTAAATAAGTGACGACTTCCGACTCTTTAGCGTCAGCAAGTCAATTGACTATCTATATATTAATATATTTTTAAAAGGTCTGTTATGGCTGGGGTTACTAATTATACAGAAAAAATCGGTCAAATTTCACAGCTGTTTTTAATATAACGAACGCTATATCAAACCACATACTACTGATATCAGATGAATTTGTTAAAATACACTTAAACGTAGTAATCTTAAAAATACAAATTCGTCAATATTGGAACATATACTTACCAAAAGAGTTATTTCGAAAATAATGGGCAGGTACCTTATTTTTTTATGAATAATCTAAGCAATACAAAATTCATTGAGTGATATTAGCTGACATTCGACCTCTGGGCTATCCCTGATGGTGAGGTGGGACGACGTTGACTGGGTGTAATCGACATGGCAGAGAAAGCTCCAGATCATTTTCCTGGAGACGATTGTGCAGTCAAGCACGAAACTGAGTGGACCATGCCATACCGTAGTTAAGTAAGTAATAATTGATTTCCACATAGTTAAAAATATTTTCCATGGCAATATTTTTAGAGATATAAATATTAAAATAATACCATTGATACGTCAATGTTTATGGAAAAAAGAGCTTCAAAAAACCAGTTGATGACGTTGGCCTGAAAAAATAGTATACGGAATTGGAGGCAATTTTAATAACTTATCAAGAAGCAAACTTAAATTCGTTAAAATATATCGATTGTAGTAAATCGATAATATGAAACTAATGCCATCTTATTGGTGATCCGACGTAATTAGTTTAACTGCACTTTACGCCTACAGAAAATGTTTCGTTACTCGTAACTGTTATTACTTTCAAAACTCTGCAGGTAAGAATATGGTGATCTAAATATCGAATTCCACCAGATTAACATTTCAACCACTAAAAATAAGCATAATCAATATGCATATATATAATATTAATAACCAACGAATATTTAAATGTCCTTTTCTAAATATGTCAATAATTTATAGGTTTTAGATTATTTAATAATGCATATTATTTATTATATTTGATAAAATATAATTGAACCATTAACCGCAATATTTTTAACTATGTCCGCTCCGAAAGTGTAGCATATTTTTCCACACAATGAATATGTCCACTTCAGATTTCCGCATCTGGAAGACAAGACAAATTTATTTTTGCGTAAATTAGTTTTCAAAAATATTACTTATTTTTCAATGTAAATAAAAATATTAAAGTATTGTTCACTACATATCTAATACGAGAGCTTATTTAGATTAAATTATCATATTTATTGCAATCCGAATTTAAATCGATACATCTTTTTTTTAATCTAAAACTTAATTTCGGTAGTAATTCGGAATTCGCGACTTGATTCATTTTCACAGAACGTGTATTTAGTTGTTTACATTGCGATTCTCAAGAAATAGTACTTTTCATAAAACTGAGGGTCAATGCCCTTCGACTTATTATGGTCGAATTATTATGAATTAATTACGCCACGAGTCATAGAAAAAGAATTAGCACTGTAGTCACTTACTAATTATCTATATTATTGTATTTTAAATTACGATAAATAAATGTTATATTAAAGACTTTGCATATAAAGATTTTATATTATATTACTTTTAATGTATATGGTGAAAAATGTTAAAAGTCCTTTTATTATATACCACATTCGAGTAAAAGACAACCTTTGTATAAATGTATCTTGAAATCGATTTTTACGAAAATATCTATAAGATAATATTTAAAATGTACAATTATTCATAAACAAAATATTTCCGGGTTCAGAATAATGTAAATAATTAAAAACATAATATATATCGATGAGCACATACGATTCCCGTTGATGTAGCGTCGATTAGTTATAGATCAAATTAATTTGGTTATACCTCTTACAAACGGTTGTTAGTACGTTTATAAAAATGAAACCATATATTTAAGTTTCCAACCTGTATCGCATTGGTTTCTCATAACGCCATTCTTTGCAGAAGAGAAATCATCCGGATTTTTTTCCATTTCATACAAAGTGGGCTAAAGCCTGCCGTTGGTGACTTATAATTTTATTGTTTTGAATTTGTCTCAACGACAACATAATTGATATGTAAGAAATTTACGACCGGGGCACGATCCCAGTCAATTTTACAATAAACTCCCATTTATTTTATTCATGATGCAGTATTATTAAAATAATTGTGTTTATATCATAATTCATTTGTAATATATGAATCAATTCACTAAATTTTATTTTTGCATTTTTGCTTTTTACATTAACTGTCATAAAAGTTCAATAATAAATTCTATATTTTAAATGAAAACCACATTAAGGTTGTTCACCATATTTTTCCATTATGATGTCCGAAATAAAAATATCTTCATTTGTTAATGTATCAAAATCTAATTTAATTTCTACAAAAAAACTTTCTTTCGGTTATACTATATTTAACTGAAGTTACTGGAGATCGTTACATTATTCACAAAATAATAATAACATCGTGTGACATATTTTATACGTAGTATATAATTGTATACTTTTAGATTCTCCTTTGCAGATTTTATATTTCAAAAATTAAATAAACTGTATTTTTTTATTCATAATTTAATTCATATTAATATTATAGAACCAACTTTATTTCTAAGCGTAAATTATAAGAAGAGATGGTACATATTTTAAATTTCACTGTACTAATACAAAAAACTTTACTAAATCATACAAAATAATTAATCTAAAATCAGAAACTGAGTTTTTAGAGAATACTTTGTGTGCTAATTGCTGGATATGAAATTGTTAATGAAATTCAACATTGATACATAACGCCTTATGTTGCATCCGAAAAAATAACGCATCCGACTCACAAAAACCAAGACAACAGGTGTTAGTGAGGGAGCAGACGCTCCATACTCGCACAATTTCTTCTCGCTGTCTTCATTTCTGCCTGGCTTACGGCAGAAGCTGGTTCTCTCTCCATACTGAATTAAACACGCTTTATATCGTTTGTTTATAATACGCGGCGCTCGTCTCCACACGCTGCAAGCTTTCTTTAATTTCCCCCCGAAAACAGTGTCAAGTGCATCGCGTTGCGTCAAATCGCGGTAAATTTAAAACAAATGACAGTTTATTTGTCATTTATCATAAACAATCAAACATTCTAAATTTAAAATTTGACGTGCGTATTTTTTGACAGCCGACGTCATGCAAAACGTATTATGCTTAGTGAATAGATATTAATTTATCGTGTTTCTGACAGATACCCGTGTATTTTTTGTTACTGCTTTTTAAAATTCGATACGGTACTCTACATATATTTTAACTGCAATTAAGCAATATAACCGTGATAACTTTATTATGTATACTATAAAATTCCGTTAACTGACATTGTCATTTTGTGAAAATATTTTTTTATATGTGAAAGTGCGATTGAGTCAATGTGCTCATTATTAAATTTGTGTGGTATTTTTTTTACTATATTGTAGTCATATTATTTTAATTGTATTAATTAGTTGACAGTGTGCATAATTACATTATTAATAATAATTTGGATAGTTTTTGAGTCAAAGCTGTTTGTAATATGTGTGACAGTGAATCGTCAAAGGAATACTGGAATTAATAAATTAACACTGGAAAAACTTATTTCATTAAAACATTCAGGTGAGTTATTTATTGATTGACGATTGATACATTATTAAACATAAGTAATACATATACACTTTTATTATGATCAGCTACGAATTTTATCATGGACGTGAGTAAATGTATAGTGCTTGCTTCAGTCTTTAAGATCAATGATTTAAAAACTGAAACAGCTATCGACAATTTAAAAGAGAAACGTCCGTAAAGCTACTAGTATATTTTAATAAGATTATTAAACATTTTCTAACTCAATTTTACTCAATAATTCTTAAGTTAGTCTTATCATACGTAGTTATTTCTTATAATTTAATTCTTATATAGAAAAAATGATACTTTCACTAAAGTTTAGATGCAAGTTTTATCTATAATTTTACAGTACGTAAGAATATATGTATTTTAAATTGTATATCTATCCCTTCAAACCATTGATTCCAAATAATCTACATATTGCGAATTATTTAGAATTGATAAATGTGCAATATCTTTCGTTTGTACCTATTTTCTAATCGTCGAGTGATTTATCCAGTTCATCGCCATTTCATAATCGGAAATTATTGTCACGAAATTCCTCTCAGTATATCAAACTATTTTATTGTGTTGTAATGTAAGGGTATGATATATGGAGATTGATATTATTATAATACATGCTATAATTTTAATTTTCAAATAAATACTATAAAATAAATATATTATATTATTAACAGAATATGTTTTAGAGAGAAGTTCCATTAAAACTCAAATATTAAAAACAATACAATTAGTAGAAGTTTCGCCACGTATTTATTGCAATACCAAAGCTTTATTTGAAACTCAGGATATCCGAGAGAAAGGAGATAAAGAAAATTTCAAAACCAACATAAAAATGACCGAATTGATTGAATGTGCATATGTGTAGAATAAAATAGATAACATCGGTCGTAAAAATACGGATTATTTCATTTCAACACCTCAGAAAATATTGCAAAGCATCCGCAATACCAAAAAAATGTGAAAGCTTTTAAAAAGTTACACACACATTGCCTAAATGAAATATTTTGTGTTCTTTAATCAGGTTGCGTAGCCCACCAAAATTAACTACAATATTTTAGTGCATTTTTACAACAACATAATTGAAACAAACATAAATTAAAATGTCCAATATAAATCATATTGAAATAATAATGTATTGTTTATTACTTGCTTGGATTAATACGCTTCATTTTGATGATCGCTGATGTTAATTTAGACAAATTAATCTAAAAAGAATCAAGATTAATTTGCTTGTTATACATTACTCATTCGCGGTAGTTTTCTTACAAACACTGTAGGGAAATGTAAAAGCAATTATAAACATATGATTTTTGTTAAGGTCGGAGAGAAATGTTTGAAATAATAACGAAAAATTGTTTTTGAATATTTCATGAATTTACGTAAATAAGTAGAAAGGGAATGTTAAGCAAAGTTAAAATCAACGGAAAGCGATTACTCAAAATAAGTGCAATGTGAAGATAGTGACCCAATAAAATTAAATGTTTTTAATATCAATATTAATAATTGAGCCCGTCTTTATTGAAAATCTTATCCAGTAGCACACGACGTAACTAAAGAAGGCATAAAAATTGAAAAGTTTCTAAAATTAATATCATAATGTATCTTTGGAAGATACCAAAATGATTAACGCAAAGCACGATAAATCATTTATATGAACATTCTAATTGAAGGTAATTAAATTTTAATATATTTCCATCAAACATCTCACGTTGACACTATTAATTATGTACAGTTAAAGTCGTATCACTTACTCAGTAAATAGAAAAAAACTAATATGCAGTTTAAAATTTCTCATTTAAAAATAGCATAATGAAACATACTAGTTTTTATAGGACAAGTATTGACATTTTTTAAATATTCTTCTGAATGGTGTTGAATTAAGAGAGATTCAATGGCATATCGTTTATACGTGCAAGACACCTATGGCAAGTTTACTTCTTTTGTGAGAAACGGCGTACATATGTAAAAGTTTAAGTTGGTGTAAAACAACTTATTGATCCGAAGAAAGCGGTTTCACATCATTCATTGCGTCGCGTTGTTCACCAAAACTGATGGATCGTAAAAAAAGTACGCGATGGAGTGACTGCGAGCCCGTTCTTGGCCCGAGGCAGTATTCGAAGAGATCGTCTGGCGCTATTGGTAGTATAGTGAAGTCTCCAACGCATACGTGTATCAACCTGTTCGGTAATGCATTATTCATATTACAACAAATAATTTTCAATATCACAGAGCTTATAGACCGCGATTTGGATA
The DNA here is from genome assembly GCA_022683975.1 of Rhyacophila evoluta. Lineage (NCBI taxonomy): Eukaryota > Metazoa > Arthropoda > Insecta > Trichoptera > Rhyacophilidae > Rhyacophila > Rhyacophila evoluta. Next base: position 16,054 of record JAGVSQ010000579.1, on the reverse strand, counting down.
TTGGTTTTCTCAAGAAAACTAGTACCTAACTACATTGTTATCTAAGGTTGATAAATACTGCCTCTTTGAGCTTAATGGTACCAATCTTATTTGAACGAACTATATAATACGGATAATATCCCCAGTAAAAAATAAACATCTAACATAATGATTCATGTTTAGATGTGTGTATCCAACAGAGGAGAGGTCAAACGTTTAGTAAAATATTTATTTACTTTTGTTAATTCAAAAGGAATGTATTAAAATATATTAAGCGCATATGAATCTTTGTAGTAAATAGGTATATTGACATTTTTCTATGAATACGGGTCGTTAGATTGGTCACACAATGTAAGAAATATAGTTATTAAACTTGACCTTTTTGATAAAATAGTGTGTACAACTTAACGATTACACAGCTTTGGCGTTATTTTATAAGCGATCATTTCAGCCACTTTTTATTATATTGGACAATTAGTTTTCTAAAAAGTGAATGGTGAAATAATAATACAGCGATTGGTATTGTTCTTCATAGTTTAAAATTTTATAATCGATTAAATTGGTCTTTGTATGTTGAATATAATCGTATGTCAGAATGAATCGGTTCGGTGTAAAGTTCCTTGGTATATCGGTTCGCGCGAGCCGGTACGAACCTCGATATGCGTGTCCCTGTTGCTCTGGCGTTGCACAGCTTCATAGACATCACGCCGTCCGTGTTCCACTTCCGCTGCAAGTAAGAAGTAAACCACACAACGTAGTTACTTCTGTTCTCTTCTTCTTACTCGAGCGGTTTCACACTTCTTTCCTCTTTGCAAATTATTGCAGATACACTGCGTTCATTCTGCTTGATACAATTCTAGTATCACACATTCGTGTGTGCAGGGTTGGATTGCATTCTGTGAAATATCTACAACATATTCAATTTTTTGTCTTTTCTTTGTAAATCAATAACAAAAATCATGCTGGAGTTTTGAAGCTTAACAAGCACTACCAAATTAAATCATATGGCATCCATGACATTAAAACCATATGGCATCCACGATAAAAAAAACGCCGATAACTACATCAAAATCATTTTTTTTGACAGCTTGAATCGTTTAATACTTAAAAAGAAATCATTTATAATAATCACTTTATTTCACTGTTAGAAAATAATATTTCACTTATTTACGATGCTCTATAACGTGACGACGTATTAAAAGTTTAATGGTCATTAAACGAAATCTCCGAACTCCGATAGAAATTTCAAATTCTGCATAAAAATCCGTAGGCTGTTAAGAAACATTTTATACACTTGGAAATCTATACACTTTCTCTGCGTGAAATTCATGTTAAAATTAAGTAAAATTCAATAGCGTGAGTGTTAATGAGATTTATTTTAAGGGTTGATTAGTAATGTTTTTCTTTAATAATAACGATTTTTAACGAGGTCAGCGCTGCTAAATCATAATAATTATATCATTATATTGTATATTCTACGATTTTTTTCAGTTGCTTATTTGCATACTTAGTGAAATTCTTAGATGAAAATTTAATATGGGCTCGAGATTATACGAAATTTTCATATCTACCTAGGTTCCGTATTTTAATCATATTCGTGCGTAAAATATGCATGTGGTCAATTACATTGAAATATTACATCTTCATACTCATGTCATATTAATCGTACTACTTACGTAAGTATCATAATGGCAGGATGTTCGCGAAACTATCAAAATGGTGATAACTCGTCATCATTAATTTATCACTACATCAGTAATTACCGCAAATGATATTTCTTGTCATTAAACACTACGTCCGGAACTGCAAATGGCATCTGCGTCTTTTATCTTTGCGCTCCGTAAACCATTCAGCGGCAACAATTCGTCGTAAAGAAACGTTGGTTATTCACTTGAGGCCAATGTGCCATTTTTTTACATCAATTATTTCCACCGACGCTCTATTGTAGTTAATATTCGCCATTATTAACCTTATTAAAGTAGATAAGCCATATACGCATAACGATTTATGACTTCACACAAGCAATAACAGTTAAAAGATTTAGTACTTGATTAATTCACAGTTGTATAATTATTTTAAGATATTTTGCCATAAAATTCTTTACTTGATAAACTACTCAAAAGTGTCTACTACTAATTATTTCTTCAAAAATTTAAATTTTATGTTCAAATGAGGCTAATTTTTTACATTGCTTTATCTATTATGTTTTCATATCATTATCTTATTGGTTTTGATCGATTCAACTACTAATTATTTTACTATTTTACTTAGTTATTTTAATTTGACGAAAACTTGATAAGTTATTAGTTTGTTGTTTTTCCATACCTTCTACAATTATTTAAAATCACATTTAATCGTTGAAAATATATTTGTCCATAAAATATGAGGCTTATTTATAAATATTCTTAAAACTTAGGCGTTTTGCAAAGGATTTTAGTTTGTAATAGTGTGTTCTGCAGAAAATTTCCACTCTTAAATGACTTAAAATACACCAAATAAAACATTTAATATATTTACGTACAGTGAAATTTGAATTATTTTTTTCATATTGTGAAATTTTATATACACTGATTGATTTGAAAAAGAAAAACAATGTGTTACGATGATTTGGGCATATTTAAAATAAGTTTGTACGTCAATTATGTATGCGTATTTCTCATATAACATCATCGTGATACCTCATACGGATTATTATACATTACTTAAAATGAAAGTAAGAAAGCATCATACTTAATTGTTTTCAAACTCATTTGCAAAATAATTAAAGTAATCAGCAGGGGAAAAAACTCGTCGGTAAGTTTGTCCAGAGACGACGGAGAAAGTGCAATTGAACAGGTTTCGATAATTAATGCTTTTCAAGAGCACGCCGAAATAAATGCCTTTTAATTATATGATTTTACGTCTTGTTTATTTCTATGTATTTATATTACGTTTTTACGTTATTCAAACATATTTATTTGTACGATTTCTCGTGACTAATACGTTTGAAAACCGAGCATAACTTTTTAAAAGCTTTAGTTTTAATCTGTTACGAAAGTTTTGAAAGTTTCTTAAGATATCTAATTTGAATAGAACGTATCGATTATATCAATAGATCATAATTTAATGTAAACAATTACAATATAGTTACAATTTAAAATTATTTTTTTGATTTAATTTCCTATATGGATCGCTTGTTGTTATCTGGTTTTCAACTTATTGTATATTTGTAGATACTTTCTGAATATATTAAACGAATCCTGTATTGCAAATAGAGACAATTAAAATTATTTTACCATATAAATATTTTATAAATTTTGTTTAAATAATTAATAAATAAAAAATACTTGTTCATGTTACCATATGGTAACATTTTTAATTATCGTGGTATTAATTATTTTATTACAATGTTCGAATTACAGCAACCATTTTGAAAATACGGTTACTTGAAATTTTCTGTCTGCATCCGATTGCTAAATTTTCAAATTTTGTGTACTAATCACATCAGCGTTGTTCAACATGACCTTTGTCTAGCAAATCACTTTTCAGCAAATGATGGATTGCATTAAAATTATTTTGTTAATTTTTTTACACTATTTAATATTTTTAAAAATACTTTAATTTCATAAGTTATGAATGTTGTTCACATAATTGATAAACATATGAAACACAGTGTCAACGTGTCAAAAATATAAAGTATTTTACATTATAATTTAAATCGCTCACATGGATCTTTTATAATGCAGGTAATTTGACTAAAAATAATAACATTTATGGATTAAATATGGCTTTTTTCTTAGTCCTATATATAGTTTAAGAAATAAATTACAAATTTCAATCCAGTTCAAAAGTTTGTGTGGTATTTGAAAGATAAACGTCAATTTAGTGAATTGAATCTGTTTGCAGGATTCCAAGCCACGAACAATTATAAATATATTGATAAACTTTGACACCGCTGCAATATTTTAATCTGAAAATTAAAAAAAAGAAACGCAGCATATAAAGAATTATTTCACGATGGACATGTAAAACGTTATCGTACCATAAAAAAATCTTCTCATTCATATCAATTGAATCAAAGCCATAAATTATCGGATTACCATGCGAAAAACAAATTTAACTTGACGTATTACTACACGTACTCGTAAATTGTTCACTTAACATTGTGCAGCCATATATTTGATTTTACAATCCGACACGCACAGCAGGTGAAATGTTTTAAATTTACCTGAGCATATTTTTTTAATCGCGCGCATACGTATTATATTAATTTAGATTTAATTAAAGTGATTAAAATGCGACGATTGATTATCTTATTCAGTCTAATGTCGCGTGTATAACATAATTAAAAAGTCACCTCAAACAATAAAATTATTGCTTTGTAACATGGGAAGTACAATGGTGACTACGACTTCTGATAGACAAGCCACCAACAGTGAAGTGATTGTACGTAAAAACGTAGAATCGTTTATTCACACTTTTTACAGTACGCATTGAACAGTTTATTATATCACGCTAATAAAAATACATAATTAAATAAAGTATTTATAAAATACTATAAAAAACTGTTGATTGAAAACAGATATCTGATATTTTATAGTGAGAACGTAGAGCATAAGTATCTTTACAAAGTGAAGATTGACCATAACAAATAACATGTCATATTATACATATCGATGGCCATAAATTGACGAAACGATCATATCATACAGTTATAGGAAATACAGTAACAAAAAAACCTTGGAAAAAAGTAACTATTGGTACATCAAAAAATATGAAATACACTTTGTAGTGAAATTATATTTATTTTCATTCACTTCGTTGTCCTCATTTTCTATGAGGTTTTTTGAATATCATGAACAATTTATGATACGTGCTGTCAACGTATGCCTATCGATATATGTTTTTTAATGTTGGATATTTGATCCATATTTCACCAGATTTTTTAGATAAACCTACGATTCTGTTGAAGCATTCCTTTGAACCCATTTTTTATTAAACAAAGACATCAATATTTCGGTACTTATTTCACATATTTTATATTTTTGATCCTAAGATATAATTATACACATTGTGTAAGAAAATTTAATACTCGCTCATAATTTTCAAATATTATTTCATGTATTTTTTTCAGACCAATTTCTTCAAAAATAATTTCTAGTTTTAATGAAAAATAAACACAAAAATTGGTACATAATATTTTTATAAAGTATCGTAAAATATGGTCATATTATTTAGTTCGTGTATGTTCAGTTTAGGGTTATTTATTATTTAGTCACTTACCCCTTTGTATATCTCCGAGGGATAAACGAATGGGATCGATCGCTGGTTTGAATACATAGCTACCATAGGAAATCTTAATGTGAGGGGTGGGGTATATTTCCAAAGTGAATTTTGCCACTTTGCCAAAATTTGATGTTTAACATTTTGATTAAGTATTTTTTTTCTAACTAAACCACAACATAATTTTGAATTTTAATTTTAGTTTTCAATGTTTTTGAAATTGAGTTATTTCTACTGGCTTCTTCTTAAAATTTTATTAAAATGGAATAAGTTCACTAACCCATGTATAAATTAGATTTATGACTTTTATTAGAATTTTTTTTAAAATCACAAAATTATAGCTATTTTTTAACTTTTTTCATGCTATGGTGACCTCAAAATGAGTTAATTTAAAAAAAAAATTAATGATATTTACAATTTTTGCATGTTGTTCGAGTTATCTTTTCATAATTTAGCTTTACTGTTTACTAATAGCAGCAAACAAAAATATCTACTCTAGTTTTGCCGAAAAACTACCGACTATTAATCACTTTATTTTTAAATTTCTATGACGCAAATATAATCGAAATATTTAAGAAAGAAATCAGAATTATATCTTTAATATACTTCGTGCATAATCCATGGCATCAGTATCTATTATGGATAGAATTCTACGTTAATGTTGTTTAATGGTTTGTTTACTGCGAATAGCAACACTTTCCTGATTCCAGAATTGAGATCAGCAGTTTGATCAATTTGTTTATGTATATCGGGGCAAAACCAAATCATGTAGACGTCATAGATCGCAGATTGCTGTTTTTTCAAGTGGCATTATCAAATTAGCTGGCCGGGTGAGTTTGAGAAGCACTCGTATAGAAAGTCATCAGTGCAATTATTGCGCGGAATTTTATTATCCTAATAAATCTTTTTGCTACAGACTTATCACACTTTGAGATCTTTTACATTACAAATACAATAAAAACTTCAAGTTGAACCTTGTCTACCGAAACTTTGGTTTGTGAAGATTGAATAAAACACTGTTCATCTGTTACAAGTAAGAGGTGACTGTATTATAATATATATTATACATTAACGGTTAACCTCAATAATTGTATCGAATTTTTTATTTTGAAAATATCGTTTATTGAATGCTGTATCATTACTCGAAAACTGTAATTTTTCGGCTATTTATAGTTCAGTTTTTATTTACTTTCTTATTAAGTTTTTGTTTTTAAGTTTTTTGTTATTTATAATTTTCATATTTTGAATGAATCAAAAAATACACTTGAGTTATGACGTTCAATAAGAAGTCTTTTGCGTATTGTAATTTTTTTTAACAATTTTTATTTGCACTTATTTGATCGAGTAGTTGCTTTACTTAGGTTATTTTATTTTTTGCTTTATCAGCTGCAAAATTATTTTCAATGATAATTACCATTATGTCGAGCTTGTTGAAAATTCACTGGTATCGCAATCGACATAGCTTTACGTATAACTGACTAATTATGGAAGATGATAATTTATCATAATCCACCTGTCGAAAATAATTACCATTTTCATTATCATATACGATACAATATTTTTTCTTTTTACTCCAATGTTTTCTCCTACTCTTTTTATTTTAAGTATTACTTATGATTTAAATCTGAAAAATCATTGAACCCGTAAAAGAATATATAATATAAAAATTTAGTCTGCTTTGTTCATGGATGGTGAAAGCGAATTGATCAACTGTGGTATTTTTGTAGATGTAAGGTAAAATAATAAACAATTATTATCTATTTATCGATCGTCAATTTTTCTTTCAAATTGAGCAGGCACCTGTTTAACCATTTCATTTTTTCAAAGCTCGTACGCAACAACGCATTCAAGAACAAGCAACCACTTTTGTACCTACTAAAGAATAGTACCTAACCACAAGAATGTTTCAATGTATATGACTGCGTCAACCAATTGTAATATTATCTTATTATATTAAGTAGTCCAGAGTTTTTTTTTTCATTTGTAAAGCAAAGTATATTTCTAACCATTGTCAGCTGGTGTTTTACTGCTCTATGAAAGAATCCCGCAGAGCTTTCCACGACTTTTAATATTTTTCTACCACCTAATAAGTAAAATACGAGGAACGAAAGTAACATATTGTTTGTATTTGACATAGCATATAATATTCTCATGATAGTATTATTATTATATCAAATTTGTCGAAATCGTTGCAAAAATTCCAAATATTTCAATTATAATTAGAAAGAATACAATAAACGTACTAATGCTGATTTTATTCAATATTAAAATATGTGTTACATTACAATTTGCAATTGAAAGTGTAAAATATTTAAAAAAAAAATTATCATGGCAATTAAAATACATAATTTATATATGTAAATAACTAAATTTTAACATATCTAAATTAACATATTTTTCTACCAAATTGATAACCAATTACAACCTATCCTGTATAGTAAGTGAATATACATAAATTATGATTAAGCATGTAAAAATCTTAAAGTCGTTACAAAAAGCTCTGAAATACCTAATCTCAAAGTTGCCTTATAAAAGCTTTTTTGTAACACACTACCTGTTTCAAAACCATAAAACAATTGAGCATCATTCGTAATTTAATTAGCATATTCCGGACAGTTCATGCGTTGGCTTGATTAAGCAAAATTTTCAATTTATAACTATAATTCAACTTTGGATGCAGAATATGTCTAAAAAAGAACAGAAAACAAAATTTACCATTCATCAACTCCAATTTGGCTTAACCTTTACATTTAATACATATTTGATAACGTGAACATAGCATATAGGTTATGTTTTATCACAATCTTTCACAATTTCAACTTTGCGAGAATACTCTTTTTGCATTATATACACACATCAGAATAGGAATCACGCATACTTAACACACATCAACCAAGGTCAAGGCATGTGACACTTTTTGTACTTTTAATGGCGCTTTATATTTGGTGCGTCATGATATATTCGATCATAAATTATGGGAAGGTAATGCGGATATCTAAAGGGAAAGCAATTGTTTTTTAGAATAAAATGTTTATCGTATTGATCCATTTAATTTTTATGCTGGGTTGAGTTTACCCAGAGAGGGTAATAATGCTGTAATAAAATCATATATTTGATGAATATATACAAAGCATACATTGATATATAATATAATAATGTTAATTATATTCCATCAAACGTGGCCAGTGTTGAATTAAAATAAGCAGATAAAATAGTCTCATTTCTCTAAAAATCAACTCTTATCAAAATCAGATCATTTTGAAGAAATGAAAACATAATATTTTTATGGTTTAGTATTGAACAAAATAGTTGAAGTTTTCTGAAAATCGTCTTGTGATTGTTGCTAAAGTGGTCGTCGCTTTTTACTGTGAACTGCAAAATGGAGAGCAAATGGCGAAGAATCTTTAACGTTCTGAAACCGCAGTAATTGTAAGTTCATGTAAAATGCCTATTCACATTACCAGAGAATTTAGATTTTTTGTCGTTGATGTGTAAAATAGGCTGATAAAATGAAAATAATGCGTACAATTGATATTTTAAAATGATTTAATATTATTAATTATTTTTGCATTATATTCAAATTACTATGTTTTGTATGTTTTTATATATATATATTATAAATAGTATTATTCTTAAAATTTCTATCAAAGGCAACAAACATATTTACTTTTTTTTTATTTGTAAAATTATTACCCTCCTGATTCATATACGGAATACCCCATAGCTCCTCACTAGCATACAGGTGGTTAGTGTGCGCGTCTAGCAATCCGGGCCCGATTCCCACATCTATCGAGTTTTGAGAAATCCGAAAATGCCGGTCTGAATGCTCATTGGGTTGAACAATTGTCTGACAAGTAATTATCGTGAAAAATAATCTATCAAGACATGTCTTTACATTGCGGAGATCCATATATGCTCTCCAATTTTGGAGCACGCAACTTTCAAACTGTGTAGATCCATATGCTCTACTTTGGAAAGGAGCATGGTTAAAAAAAGAAACTGAATATAGGGATCTTTGGAATGTAAAGATTTACTTAAAATATCAATTTCCACGAAGGACGATAAGCATCTAATCGTATACTAGGCATCGAAACGTTGCTTATAAATGCAAATTAAAAACATGTTGTTCCAATATTCGCAAAACTCTTACCCGTAAACTACGATTCCAAACTTAACGATCTACAAAAGCGTGTATTTATACAACGATATACAAAACAAAGGTAGTCTTATCACTATGGTAATTTTTACATAAAATAATAGTGTTTGCTACCGTCGCTATCTTTTTCAATAGTACTTACTATAATATTAAGTAAACCGTAAGAGAATTCTCAGTTTAACGCTGGTTATAACTGTCCAATTACACAAGATCATTTTTACGCGTTGCTCATTTATTTATATATTTATAATAACCTATATACGTCTATATCAGTTAAATTTTGCATCTTTATGTAAATCTTTGAAATAGATATTTATGAATAAAATAAATACTTTGTGCTTTTACCATTTTCTCATAGTTGTTTGAATACAAACGAAAAATATCCCGCGAAGAACTGTGCTGTAAAAATATAACAATTTAACAGCAAATATACAATACAGTGGCTGTTGATGATGAACGGTGTTATACTGTGGTCAATAAAGACTTGAGAGGCGGTGGGACTAACTAATACACTAGAATGGAGTTATGTGCGGACAGTCATCGGTTGGTGTGCAGCACGGAACGAATGAAATGCGTGTCGGAAAATAAAATTTCACTTGCTCTAAAACTTTAAACAATTACTTATGCTTAAATTTACGTAGGTATGATGATAATTAAGTAAATTCATTTCCGAAAAGAAAGTGTTCTTAGGCAACAACTTACACGCTCCCTGGCAAGTAAATCGCGACTTGTAGCAACACAATGTGAATTATTTTCGATGCTACATTTTGTTTACGTGGATTAATGCACATAAATCTACATCTCTTTTGCATATCGTACATTAAAAAAATGAAACCTATGGTGCGTGTGAACTTAAAATATATTTGGATGTTTTTATTGTTACTCAACTGGTTTCTTTTCTCGTGCAATCTTTCCATCATATTGTGTAATAAACTTTTACTCTAGAAAAACAAAAAAAAAATATAACTATATGTTTCCTTAATTATTCATCGTATTTCAAAATATATTTAAAATCTCCATTTTTAAAGCTTTTGTATTTTGCTAAGGTTTATTTCTATTTCTATGTTTATATTATTAATCTATCTGATTTTATAAGTGTGCCTTAAATGAAATTCTTTACATATATATATATATATATATATATCAATTAGAATCAAGCTAAAGCTCTTAATTAGTATTCTCAGTTATCTCCACTTTATCTCTTCGCAAAATATGGGGATTTTAACCGTATACATTTTTTTGTGGTTCCAATAAATATTTAAAGATTTTTTTCTTTTGTGGTAAATTCAATATATAATCGTAAATTTTAAATTAATTCTTAGGTATACTTTACAACACAACTAATAAAAACGAACGCCATTTCTATGAATAGTCCGAGCTGAAAATAATAAAGACGATATTTATATACTACTAGTATGATGTCGCACTAAAACAATAATGATACATATTAATTGATAATATACTACATTTATCTTTAGCAAATTTAAGGTTTTCTTTCACATATTTACGATTTATTTATACAACAAGCTAATTTAGATTGTTTATTTTATTTACATTTCTTTTCCTAAGAGTTGTTATCAAGACATAGTATTTAGTACTTGAATATATTTGGATAGTGTCAGTAGAAGTATTCGTACTTTTGAATTTATATTTATACCGTGTTTATTTATATATTTTTTTACAATAATTCTACAACCATTACATTGTATTTTCCTGAATGAGAGATGATTTTTACTGGTGTCAACGTTTCAGCCACGGTCTAGTGCGTTCGAATGATTATATCAATAAAAAGGGGACAACCGACCATACAGAAAGGATGCCACAATGTCGATAGAACAATACAGTTCACTATTCAGTTTCGTGCATATAATATACGAGAACAGAACTCATACCCATGTTAAATTAATTGAAAACAGCATGATTTTTAAAAATATTTTAGTCGAAAAAGTCCTTCGCGAGAAACGTGTTCTGTTTTTGGAGTTAATGCTACGAAAAATATATATTAACTATGTTTGGTAAAAATATGTGAATATGTAGCTTTTTTAGATAAATATTGATCGAAATGAACCTCTGCTAATTCATGCTGTGTTATTTTATTGGTTAATATTTATTTTACGACATAAAACAAATTACTATTGAGATAATCTTTCAGACTATTTCAGAGTATTATGTTGTTTTGTTATTGCAGCAATTTTGTGCAATGTATTAAAAAACTGTTGTGCTGTTCGTGTAAACGCAATCAATCGCAAGTGATTGAAAATAAAATTAACGTAAAAATGCCCCGAGAACGTCAGTTAAAAAATATTTCCAAACTAAATCGGGATAGTAAGATAAGTACCGCAGTGGATAAAGAATTCTTTATTGCCTACGCGAATAAACCGCTGCGACCGAATCGAATCTACAACAAAAACGATAGATCTGTTTTTAACAAGTTATCGAATTCAAGACTCAATAGAAGATACTACGCTTACTCATGTAGAAGTAATTTCTCTTTCGATGATAATACTTCGGATAAACTTGACAAATATAACACCGATGTTGATGGTTTTAATGTTAGTGAAAGTAATGAGTATTTAGAGCCTATAATTTACTCGACTAATAAACCAAACTCCGGTGTGTATAGTAAGCCTATAAAAAAGAAACAGAAAAATATTACTAAGGAACAACTTAGATATGATAGAAATATAAAACGGCACATCCAAATCCGTTTCATGCTGAGTTTGAGATTGGTCGAAGATATCAAAAACAAAAAGCGTGTAAAAGAGAAGAACAGAAATCAGGTTGTTGCGAAGACTTTTCACGAACCTTTTCTCGTAAACGAATTTCGCGGAAAATTGTTGTTTGATATGGAAGAGGCGAAGCAAGAAATATTTGCACGTTGTCATGGTGATTGGGAACCTCCGGTCGGTGGTAAAGGAATAGAAAATGAAAGGTAACAAAGCACTGTTTTTATTAATTTTCATCATTGTGTGAACTCTTTTGCAGAATACATATATTGAGTCAATAATTTGAAGTTTATTCATTAACTTTACTCATATTTAATAATTAAAATAATCGCTTGTTGAGTTTAAATAAGTAAGCGTACTCATTAATCATTTTGGTCTGGAGATCACGGGTTGTAATCCCTTAACTTTACATGATTAGATGCAATAATTTGTACAAATCGGTATCATAAAAAATTATATTTTAACACAAATCTTCTCATTATAAATCTCCAAATCGTCATTTATACTTATAAGGTCTTTCTTATAATATAACAATCCAATACCTAGATGGTCAGAATTATACAAATTATAGAACTAATACAATTGCTTACTGATTAAAAGTAATATTATACTATAATAACACGATAGATATGCTTGCTACATGTGGTTAGTATATAAAGACGTTACATAAGACGAAGAAAATATAGGACAGCCTTCGAAACCAGTTTAAGGAATATGAGGCCTTGACCGGAACTGGAATGGTGTGCACTTAAATACTTGAAAAATATTCCTAGGTCATGGTTTATGAATGCGTCATGTTGGTGATCGTCGACATTACTCTGTTGTATTAGACACAAAATAATTTTAAAAAATACATTTCAAATGTTTCTTATGTGTATATTGTTGATAAAATAAAAGTTACTTAGAGAATGTATTCAATACTAATAGTTCATAGTGGTGGTTATGAAATGACTTAAATGTTAATTTATTTTTGTCGTGTTTTTCGTTGGCTATCTTAAGTGTGATTAAAGGATTTTTTTATTTTTTCATTAATGCAATTACATATAATTCGTTTTAAGATCTGTATATTTTATTTCGTTTTGATCATTAATTATATTCAAATCTGTGACTAAGATAGTAAAATGATTTATTGCGTTGGTACGTCTCGGCGTTGAATTTTCTTTTGATTTTAAACTCAATGCAAAGTTTTTTTTCGTTTATTTACAACTCGACGCAAACGATGCAACTAATCCGCGAAGATTGAAAAAATGTGGTTATTTCTATAACGTTCAGTTTTTGCGGAATTGTGCTAAAATGATCTATTGAATTCTTTATACAAAAATAGCTTACGAAAGATAAAGAATAACTGTGGAGGAAAAATCTACTTCTTAACTGCCTATCTCATAGTAATTGATACTGAAAACTTATGTATCTAAGTATATTACATATTTTAGCCTACGCTTTGGTTGGCGGCGTTGAATTGAGTTGATGTTATATTATATAGTTTAAATATTAAAAAAAGTGAATAAAGTAATATTTATAAAAAAAAATATTTTTCTTCTCTGTAAATTTACATACTCTTTAATTTTAAAGTAATTAAAGAAACATTTGAAGAATGTATATTATAATACTAAAAGCACGTATAAGATACTTCTCTGAACAAAAAACTTGTTAACTGAGCTCTTAAACATACTTACTATATATACTAAAAGCGAAATAAAAAATTACTTATTAAGTTTTGTCCAAATAATAATTTTTTTTGCTCATTTCCGTATGATTAGTTAGGTAAATACTATATGAATTTGTACTCCGTTTTTATTTCATTGAAAACTCTGAAAGTGCTTTCTAAGTATCTGTTATGTTGGTAAATTCCTAAAATAGCATACAACCATAAAAACCCTTACATAGAATAAATAACAATAAAACATTGTTTCGGTTGCCTTGCAAAAAGTAGGTCTTTCGTTAACATATTTTTTATTTTATTTTTGTATATTCCTGTATTTACAGATTGCATTTATGATTTAGAGATTGCACCCATATTGTAATACTAGAACTGTGGCCATGATATAAGTTTATTTTATAATAGTATACATTTTTTATCAACAATTCATTTGCTTTGTATTTAGCTGGGAGAATTTTGAATTTCCGATGTGACTGACCATCACCGTCAGGGGTGGAGTGTGTGAAAACAGTTTACCTAGTAGTTTTAATATGAAACAACATCGTCCTACTCTTTTGTTTACAAGTTGATATAGAAAACCTAGCATCATATTAAATGACAATTTGAACGTTTGACAGAATTGAAACTAGATCGGATAGTCTTAAATAATCAACCCATAAGACATTTATCTGTATTCAAAATAATGTTGTTTCTGGTCAATTAATATACGGCTCTTTTCATATATTTCTCTCTTTACATTAAATTTAATGTATTTATGTATGGATTTAACTACTTGTGACCTTTAGTTTTAATTTAAAAATCTTTTGTGTAGAAGTATAACAAATGTATTCTCTTTTTTATTATTTTTGTAAATATTCAAAATTAATAATTTGTTATGTTTGCAAAATATAAAAAAAAGCATTCTAGATAACAAGTGTATATAAAAATGCTGTAAAGTATTTTTAATTTAAAAAAAGATTTATATATAAGAACAAATATAAACTTTTTGAATATATTTTATTTCATATGGTATTACAGATTATTATATATTTTGGTACAATCAATATTAAAAAAATATTTCCTGAATATGTAAAAGGAAAAACTTGACATTTATGGAGTATAAGTTTATTTAACCATTTTAATTTGCTAATTTCTCAATTTTATGAGAATTTTGTGCTTTATGAAGTTGTAATGTTTTATTTTCATTAATGGAACAATTTCCGGGACGATCCAACACAAATATAATTTTTTTATTAATTCATAGAATAATAATTAAGAGAAACTATTCAGTCGTTAATAATTGTGAGCTTAAAAATACATTTAATTAAATATTTACATTATCGACGAATGTGAGGAAATATATTTTTAAGTATTTTAAGCTCCATCCGTGTTTCTGACCAGTAACCAGCATCGCGTGAAGGAAGTAAACAATTACATTCTCATATTATGAAGGTTGTCTCTGTCATACACGCGCGCGGGGTATCGTTTTTGTCACTCTCTTGTCATACGCAACATGGACGGCCACGGTGCAGGCGTTTGCCCAGGAAATGATCGAATTATTTTTTTTCGTGCAGCATTTCCGAGTCTCCGGCATGAATATTCTATTATCTATTTTATATTACTCACTATGCAAATTTTGCATGACTTATTGCATTACAATTCTCCATACGGATACATCATTATGAAATAAAATCGTTTACCTTTTCATGTTTTTTTTTTCCTTTGGAAAATTTTTATTCCGTATCACCATGAAATTAATAACCAAAAAAATATAGAATACAATTAGATTTATAAACTCAAGTATACGAATTTATAGAGTAAAAACCGGAAAAAAACAAATAAAGGCTAAAATACTGAAAAGGATAAAACAAAGATCCAAGATTGCAGATATATAGGGTATTATTATTGCATGTACGAACATACGTGTTATTTTAAAAATTGTATAAATGTAATAAAATTATTCTGTCAAAATCTTCAAGTTTTCACCTTACGAAACTCCATATGCTCCGTCTTTGGGTCAAACGTGGCTAAAAATATCTAATTAAAATACATGGATGGTCACATTTACGATCGATTAATCTACATTAAAAAATAATGATTGGGATATAATGTCATTTTTCTTTCATTTGTATTCAACTAATTATCATCGTTGTAGATGATAGTATGGAATATTTAGTATCCATGGATATTTAAACTAATTTAAACATAGAATATAAATTATTAATACAATTGAAAGTGATATAATTAATATTTTTGACTGATGGTGCTTGATGGAAATTGATTTTAAATTCT
>JAGVSQ010000578.1:0-37448 GCA_022683975.1 Rhyacophila evoluta | reverse complement strand
TTACATAATTACACAATACTCTTTTATAGTGCATTGCAACGCATGTCGGGTTCAGCTAGTTATTTATAAATACGAAAGACCGAAATTCAAATACAGAAAATAAAAATCTCGACGATAAAACACAAGTTATAAACTTTTTTAAGGAAAATTATTGTATAATAATGAAAGATATTTTTGAAAACCAGCTTTTTCGTATAACTTTTCAGTATCAATACAATTGATAGCTAAGTGATTCAACGGATAATATTCGTTAAAATTATCATAACGTGAAGTGCTCACAAGAAAAAACGTCTTCAATATCGTGAAAATACAATACTATATTACTTATATATTAAACATGTACTCGAGTCGGATTATTTATACTATACCGAGATAGAAATAAATAAATAGACATTCCCACTAATTAAATACGTAACTATTCAAGTAATTCCCCGCCGTAACTGTGTACTGTAAATGCATTTCTAACTCGTGGTCGTAGAAGTCTTCACTTGACACAGTTTTATGCAAATATGGTAATGTTTCCCAAACTAAAATATATTATGAAATATTAAAGATATGAATGAATGTAATGCCGTTTACATGTATCGAGATACACGGCCCATTAAATATCATCTCATTAAATATTTACAAATGTAGATATTGTAAAGTGCTAACGAATGACGTTAGAAAAGCGATTTTACCCGTAATATATCATTCCACATCACCATGAAAAACACTGAAATTGATAAAAAAAAATGTAAGCCGAGGGTTATTCGCATGTATTGGTAACTTACCTATTTCAAGGAAGTTCAAAACGTTTCTGGTCTTTTATTATAGTATTGTCATACGTGTTGCCACCAAAATTCCATAGGAAAATTAGAACGAAGTAGATCCGATTATAAATGTGGACGATTAAATAGATTTATAAAGATGACACATCAATACGCCTTCCTTTTAGTTCATTTCTGGAGACTTCAGGTGTGCACAGGATATTATAATGGCCAAAATACAATTGTTTAAAAGAAAATTTCAGATTATTAACCGTAAAAAAAATTTGTAACATCATTAGATGATTCATTGACCCTGAATCAATATTTTAACAGTTCATTAAAGAAGTTACTTCTGGTGTGTTCACGGTTTCACTGCTTATATCAAACAAGTATGTAGTTGTGACTATAGAAATGAATTTTATTTTAAATTAAATCGTTCTAAGCATCTTTGCAGCTATCATTATTAAAATGTTAAAACATTCTTCAAATTAAACACTTCTTGACATTCAATTAGCGTGAATAAAAGCCATGAACTACTTCTATTTCCAGAAATGTATAACAATTATTATACATAGAAATGTCAAATATTTTATTTATCAAGCGGTTGATTAGTGTATTGATTGTACTTAGATGTTAATTATATTGACAGAACAAAATAACTTTGTCCGCATGTCAGTTTAAATATTCAACAATTTCAAGAGCTTCGCCATAAGCTTATTTAATTTTATTCAGTAGAACATGTAAGGCAAAACTTTCGTTAAATAGTTTTGTTCTAAATGACAAATGTAATTTTCCCTCCCAATTTCGATTCAATAACATTGGTAATGTATGGGTCTATCCATCACGAAGCTAAAAGTTAGACAAGAAGTTGTGGCTCTTGCCACGCTACTCTAAGTAGCAGAGCCACAACTGGCATATAACCGGGTATTTGTTGCAAGCTCGCGTGGTTACTTGTTACTTGCTACTTCCAAAGCGGATATTTATTGTTCGTAGAATCATTTTAAAAGCCATTAGCCGGTATGACAACACGGCGAGGGCGGCAATTAGTCGATGTGTACGTACCAACTGTGTGTACATTGGCGTGTAAAAATGTGCGTCACATTTTAGAATTAGTAATAGAATAAGACCTTTTTATTTGTTTTAACCATATTTACCCAAGTTACGGAGCACATGAATCTACATACTGTGAAGACATTTCTTTAAACATTGTTTTTCACGACGATCGGTTATCATCCAATTGTGCGCCCAGTCCCTGTATCATCTACATCAGTGGATATGTTCACACTGTGTAAATTCATATACTCCACTTTGGGAAGCGAACATGGTATAAAAAGGTATGTTTAGTCAAAATCACTCATGACGATAACTACAACGTCAAAAAGATACACATTTTCACCCTTTCAATATGTAATAACGATAAGTTAACAATTAATTACTATCGCATGGTAGAAGGATTTGTTCGCAAACATAGACATATTCTTGATGACGATGTGTACTTGAAATAAAAACATTTGTCTCAAGCTACTAATGAAATATTGAAAATTATAACCATTCCAAGCACTTCACTGGTCGGTAACAAGCACTATGTAGGTGAAAATAATATCATATAATCGCAGGTGTTGGTATTGTTCGTACGAGCACCATTTTATTAAACGGAAAATTTTAAGGTAAATTGCATAAGTGTCATTTTCATCGACAGTCGTTACCGTTAGTACTTGTATTTCTCCCTGTTAACTGAGTAAAGCTATGTGCTCCACTAATTATTTGATGCGGGAATGGTGGCCTTTGTATGCGAGTATGTCATATACGGTGAGAAGGTCGAAATGTCCCTCATTTTTGATTTGCTATTAAATATACAAATGTTTAAATAAAAAATGGGACGACAAAAATGGAAAGCATATACATCAGCGAACACTATATTATAAATGACATAAATCTGCAACATTATACATAAACTCCACTTTGACATAAAATAAATAAATATCGATTGTTGCCATGTTTTATCTTTTCGAGTGGTCTGGCCCTACGGTCGATACTGTGAAATATAACCGATCGAACAATCACGCCTATGATTTATGTATTCCTTAATTTCACTATGAATGGGAAGTTAAATTCAAAATAAATATTAAAAAATATGTGTGATATTTCGATGGTTAGTGTAACATAATATATAGACTATACATATACTATAGATAGACTATAGAAACATCCAGTACAAATATAAAAATAATTCACATTACTATTTAAGAGGTTTTTGATTTAAATATTCAACCTTGATTTCGTTTAATAACACGTATTAAAATGCTAACCGTTAGTAACACAATTTAATTAAAATTTTCCCATAATCAAAGATCTAGAATTAACATTGCGAGCAGATCGAATCAAAAAATTTGCGGTGGATTCTTAAAATAGCCAGGAGATTGATTTATATTTTGACGAGATGCCGAGGTCGTGGTTTCAAATCTCAGATGGGTCGGTTACCAATCGACTACCAACCAATCCTTGTATCCAGATAAGTCTTTACAGAGAATAAAGACACGTATGGTCCGTGTTCAGAGCGGGCATAGTTAAAAAGGAAGGTTGAACATTTTGTATAATGTGTATATGTATGATTTATCTAAATATGAGTCTGCAATGCGCTATAATTAGAAACATACATTTATGTAGATGTATCTCCAGTTGTTAGGAATAAAATAGCAAACGATTAATTAAGTGAATTATAGAGTGTAATAGAGTTGCTAATTGTTTATATCGTAGTCTATATTTAAATACACATTGTGTCCAATTCGCAACGCCTAAACCGGTATTTTGCTCGCTCTGGCCTATAAGATAATGTGTGAGGTAAAAACAGCACAAGCGCCACATTAGTTGAATCACCAAAAAGTTAGAGGAATGCAGTTTAGAGCGACGGTATAAATGAAAGAGAAAAAAACTCACTTCAGCTTCAAGAATAAGATACCATATCTCGGATCGGTATCTCCAATAAGTATAAATGCCTAATTTGCATTGAACAGATATGATTTAGATGGCCGAGCACAGGTGAGATGAACCATAACGCCACACAAATGAAACATAATATAATATGTATACATTACTAATTTGAATGGAAAAAAAAAAAAAGGGAACTCCGTTGTGCAATGGGGATGGTAAGTATTTTCAAGCATTGTCAGTGTGCCCATTATGCTGGAATCTACAAAAATATATTCCAACATAATATTATCTAACTAACTAAATATTAATTAACGCAGTAAATGGAACGCATTAAAATTCGCGACCGGCAGACAAGTAGCACAGTACTCAATAGTGAACTGTTCTTTTTTCACCGGGTAATTGTAACTGGCTGCATTTTTTTTAATCCAGCAGATGTGGAAATCGAACATGCAATTCCCGGATCCGAAACGCGAACGCTAACCTATCGCCTACAAGAGAGACATGAGACAATATATATAATTATTCTAGTACCCGTGTTTTACTAATTGGTCAGTGATTTCAACCAACCTCCCTGAAATATCATAAGAATTGAGTAATTTATATATTAATTGAGCAACAATCATGAACGTCAGTATTATTATACAAATTGGTTTGTTTTTAGATATTATTGGTGTTAACGGTCATCCCCGTCGTTTATTTTACATTACATTATTACGCCTTAGAGATCATAATAATAGATATTTGAAATTCACATGATTACTTGTATTCTACTACGAGTTTATATGGTAGAACGAAAGAAGTTAAAATATAACTTCAACCGACAGTTGGCGACCTCAGGTTTAGTGCCGTTATTGATGGTTGCATTGTATTTGTGGCGTGTCCCCAATAGATCTGTCGATAATTTTAAACATATTGTCTTTATGGAATCGACCAACAATCAATAGTAATAAAAATATGTATAATTAAATAATAATTTTATGTATCTGTAATGACATGGACACCACGTTACCATACACCAAAAATCCATGTCGCCCGCGAGTATTCTTGCGCTCTCCCAGGTTATACCTGCATCCTGTAACTTTGCCGAATACATTTTATAGACAGTATTTAACGACATCCCGGGACGCCGACAATCGGCCGGCTTAAAAATAGGCAGATCAGGTTCAGACTCTCTTGAGGCATCCGCAATATGTGGCCATACCCGTTCGAAGTATGGGTTATATGAATTTTCACAATGGGTAGCTTTAAAATGTTTTTTTTACAAGAGCTGGTTATCACGCAATCGCTTAACTCACTGGACATCCGGTCATGCTTTTTAAAAAAATAACTATCAATGCAAAAAAAAAACTTCCTGTTTAATAAAGAATCTGGTAACAATAGGTTATCGATCCTATAAAATGATCCAACGTTTACATACATATATAAATTAGAATAATACATTTACTCCTTTCAATAATTGAAGACACGGTTTTAATTATTGTGATAAACATTATTACATTTCAAATAAGAGAATGTAAACATACACCTAACACAATCGCATTAGATCACAGACAGTTGGTTCCCACACGATAGATATATTTTGATATACACCGGATTCGTTATGAAAAATTATAATCACTGATAGTGTTATAAATCTTCAAATCTCGGTAACAAATCATTTCTTTTACATCCGCTGTGAGGTAAATACATTACTATCGAGTAATATTGATTACGATTTTCAAATATATAGAAGTAAGTAGAAACATATGACTGGAGAGCCAGTAACAAACAATACTATTCATATATGAGTTTATTTAGTTGTTTTTAGTTTTTTTTCTTACATTTACAGGACTTCAAACAATCTTAAAACTTAATTTAAAAAGATAAATTTATCACTACTTCTAGATTTGTCATGATAAAATATGAACCATTTACATATGTTATAAGTATATGTGGAAATGAATAGTAAAAATATACAGCATCAACAACAAGAGTTTCTAAAGAGCATGTATGACAACTTGAAAATTCAGTTATATCCTTTGCAGAAGCATTAGGTTTACTCGCCTCCAGTGTCACTTTCAATTACTAAGGCAATCAACCCTGGACAGTTTTTTGATCATTTAAAATTAACCATCAAGCTATTAATATAACCAACGTCGTACATGCAACTACATGTATAGTATAAAAAATACGCTTTAACGTGCATAGAATGATATTTACGATATAAAATTGAATCTTTTGAATGTTTCTTCGCTTGCAATAATATACTGTCAGTATTTCGCATAAGCATTTTCCGCCGCGTGTTATAAATTTGTAATGTAACTTATCAAAAAAATGTCCACAATAAAACATATAACAAGGTGCTTTTGTTCAAGAATAAAAATTGTTCCAGTCTCGTCTCCACCCAAAAGCATCCATCTGTCGCGCTGAATATTTCAGGGCAGAAATGCTCGCCGGGGAAGCTCGCAAGCAAAAAAAGCATTAGCCAGACACAATTTATGCATACGGGATGACCGGATAGTGAAAATGGATGTCGTACTTAAATGATAAAAATATGGGGTAAGCTGGGATGGTTACTTCACAAGGGATTTAATTTTTCTCCGGGGGAATATTTTTCTATTTTGTTTTTAACGCTGATGCTCAATTTGGATCATACATTGAAATAAAATATGCTAAATTGTACTTTATGGTATTTATAAAATATATTTTAAAGAAATAAATAATCGCAATATTAGCCGTGTTTATCAAAAAAAAAAAAAGCGGCATGAGCATCAACATACAATATTACTACTTATGGTTAAATAACGAGTCATTGCCCTTGGCGTTGGGAAGCGCTATAATCCTCCAAGTCCATGTTAATATTAATTGACCTTGTCTCCAATCAATCGTCCACCGGTAGCACGCTAACTTACACCTTCTTTGCACGCATGCCAGCAAGATCGAATTTCGCATGCCAAACTGACAGTACACAATCTGATACTAAAGAAATTTTTAATTCACGCCTTTGAAATGACGATGATTTACAGAGAAACTACTGTCATCATGTAAGATAATCCCGAATATAATAAAATAGCTCCCAGTATGCATTATTTCAAATATGAAACCAAATCTAAAAACAGACACCAAAATGTGCAAGCCAATCAATAAAATTGTTAAAACATACACGATAAAAACAAAAATTGATAGTTATTTTCTTCCGACTACTAAATACTTTTCCGGGTATTTTAGAAATCATATTATTAATTACACTTTACAATGTGCGAAATAATAAATAACTAAAAAAATTCGAAATTATATGGGCAATAACAAAATACAATGAAAATATGGGAATTTAACTGTTAGTAAATTTGGAATTCGTTAGTATTTCACATGAACGCCGTGGCACTTTTCACAAGTCAAATAAGGGCGATAAGTCATTTTTCTTACAAATAATATCTGTTATAACTGAGTGAAACTGAAGCGTCGAGGTAGTAACAAAGCAGCATAACAAACGCAATACAAAGCCAGATATATTTATCTGCGGGACGGGGTCGTAAATACCACCTTCCCCCACTATACCAACATCTCCCTTCCCGGTAGACAACTATTCGCGAACAAGCGAAGGAAATCCATACACGTAGGAATTCAGTTGTGAGGAATTACGGGTATTTTACCAAAATGCGAAAACAAAGTGCTTCTTGCATCCCTATGTATGGTAGATTTTTTCTACATTACTTAAATCTTTGAAAGTGTGAGTATTTACGTATACCATAATACTTTTTTGTATAAAACTAATCAATTTCTGTTGTATGTAGGTTTTTGGTTAATGTGATAACAGATTCAAATTGATTAAGTATTTTATTAGACCATGGAGTGACACAGCATATATAAAAATAGTTTCAATAATCCAAGAAAATTGACGAATTCTACAAGATTAAAAACATTAAAATATACGTATCGTGCAACGTGACAGTGTGAGAGATGTAATACATAAATTTATCTAGCTATATGCGCTGGAGGAGCTGCTCATGAAAATCGCACACGTGTGAGAGTATTTTTCTTCGTACCGTGAATAGAATTAAAGCATATTGAAGTTAATTTTAATCGGTATTGAGTTTTTTTTAAATTTGGGAAACACTAATAACAACCCCGCTAAAGGCTCACGCGTGTATGACGTGCATCCCAGCCACCCGCGGCGAGCTGCCCGCGTGTAATGCTCGCCTTCCACTTGTACTTGTAAAGCTGTTTTATGCTTTTTGTATTATTCTTTCACATTTTGCTCTTTCTCGTTTCCCGGCTGAGAGTTTATAGAGGTATGGTTACTCTACTGGGATTTTTGGCAGCGGATGAAGTTGTTATTTTAATATAATTCAAATCATGCAGATTTCGAAAAGAAAACAACATAATGCATCAGATTCCTTTCTAGTAGGTACTGATGACCTAGAAGGGATAAATAAGCCTTTTGTGCATGGGGTTTTTTGCAGTTGACAATGTTTGAATTCGTATAAGACATGTATATAATATATTTATTGACATGGTTGAGCTAACGGCTGTTTAAATTTATTTGAAAATCTCAACCAAACGGATTTACTTAAAAAAGTTAAAAAAAAAAAAAAACGAAGTTCACATGCGTGAAAATGGATAGGCAACAATAATTTCCGGTGAAATAAATATTACAAGTGTTATAAAAAAAGTGTTCAAATCATGCACGATCACTATAAGAATCGAATGAAGCACCTAACACTATGAAAAAATGCATAAAATGTCAATGCAGCAGAATTCAGATTAATCTTGGTGCAATATTTTCATTTTTAGCCCACGGCAACATTACTATTAAAAACGGTAGGTTTAAGATTGGTTTGTCAAATATCCACGGGTTATATATTTTATAAAATATCATATACTGTAATTATATTTTCCTATAAAAAAGCAATAATATGAATTTAAAAAATAGCTCAGATACCTTCATACACATTTACCTTTATGTATTTAAATGACGTTTGTTTTTCATCTCCTGAACATTTAACGGTTGCTCTATTCGAAAAACCATTTCTAAATCGACGAAATAACTCCATGAAATAATAATATCATTGATTGAGTTAACGTTAAAAATTTGCTTATAACATTAATATTATATGTTCCGTTTAATAAAAAAACGTTTTAAAATTTGTGATTACCATAAAACTTATGAAAAACAGCCGTCACCGAGTCATACAGAAGAATTTTAAAAAGATGTTCGCAAGAAGGGGGTTCGCAAATCGGTTGAATTAATTAACACTTAAAACGTACGTATATACCTACCTACCTACGGCGTGCAGTGACGCCCCGATAGAGAAATCACATTTCAAGAAGCGATTGATATTTAAATAAATAATAATGCCGAGGATATTCGTAAATACCTTAATACTCTCAAAACGGGTAGTAAAGTAAGTAAGTTTTATAATGGAAAATTAAAAATTACCCATGAATATTGAGCTGATTTTTTTGTTCAGGTACAATAACTTTTGAATTAGAAATTTACATGACAGCATAAATTCCACTTCCTCGTGTCGGTGTTCAATTTGTCTCAATTAAAAGAAAAACGGAAATCTTCAATAATAAACCAAAGCTTGACCGGCAAATGTATTTTGCCTCATTTGCCAAATGTATTTTCAATATATATGAATATGTTATAGATTTTTTTAAAAATTGAGATTGATGGGTATTCGTTGGAGTATTGAAAATATATTGACTTTGGAGCATACAATAAACTAACATATTACTTACATTATTATACACGGTGCAAATCAAGAATAAGTGAATTCACGTTGAAAACTAATATAAATAATAATAAACTAACAAAATCATTACCGAGCGAATCACGAACATTCCTAAAAAATGTTCATTAATATAACACCTATGAACATTATTATTTGGAAATGCACATTAATTACACGGATTAATTTTTATCATATAAAAGACTGAAGTCAAAGTAATGCAAACATTAGCGGATCAATAGTACTTATATTTTAATAGACGGAATAGAAATGTCTATTATTATATTATGGCAGTACTTTATTTGAGATATGATGAACACGCATTGTAACTTACATATATTACAGTTCTCTCCCTGATAGCGTAGAGGTTAGCGTGCGCGTATCAAAATCCGAGGAATGCGGATTCGATTCCCACAAATCTTCACTATGTGGATTCATATGCTACACTTTTGGAAAAACATGATATAAAAAGTACTGCCCAAGTGAGTAAAAACACGGCGATTCTCTATGTCAATACTGTGTTTTTACTTCGCAGGGCAGAATATTTGTAGATTATAAAACAGATAAGGAAAATGGTGTACGCTACTGATATTGTGGTCAGCTAAAAATGCGCACCAAAAGACATTAGTTTGACATCAAACTTAAAATACCCATCTCGTTAATTGACAGTTTATATGTATTTTGAATTCTCGTGTAGTGTTACTTCTAAACATACAAGATATTTGAGACATGTCCGGCTCGGCGTAGAAAAGTTTTAATAATAAAATAACTCAAATACTGTTATATCTGAAATGTCATGCTGGTATGCCCAGTCAAAATATAAAGACAAACATAATGATGAATTAATTACGCGACATAAATAGGAAATAACTTAGCATTTATAAATCAATAATATCAATCATTAGTGCTTCTAAGAATGAAACGTATCGTTTTAGAGAGCTTATATTAATTTTGAATTAAGAGAATAAGAGAAAGTTGTCTATATACACTCGATTCTCTTTGACGGCTTTGAAATAGCATGGTCCGAGAAAAAGACCCGTATATTTTTTTTACTTTAAAACGATTTAAAAATGTAAACATTTCGCTTGATCATGGTATATTTTCATGATTTCAATCAAATTATATCTATTTGAATATATCGTAGATGAACTAGAAAAAGGTACACTTTCAAGAATTCATTCACGGAAAAAAAATATTACAATGAATTTTCACCAAATTACTGTCTAGTAGTGAAACTGAATGACTAAATGTTGTCATTTGATGATATACAACGCCAAATATATATCATAAAATTTGTACACATATGATGCGAAAATTAACTAAATTTAAGTATGCTTGGATGGAAGCTATGTACCATTTTTATACGAGCACCTTATCTTCGAAATAGGCGGGCGGGCACATACACATGTTTTTTTTTCCAAATATTGAATGACATACGGAGACATCCAAGCTGACTCCAGACGACTTCAGTAGACCATTTATTACAGGCCACGGTGGTTTTGCCGATCAACCTGTTTCAGTTTAGTCTTGTTAAGCAGCCAATACATATGTCCATGTGGCTGTCCAGAGCATGATGCTAGTCACATTCTGTGGGAATTTCCAAGAATGTGTACGGAACGGGTAGAGTTACACAAGTCTGTCCAACCAGCTCTTGGACCATTGTTTAGTTTATGAGGATTTTTATACGGAGTAGTTTGAACAAGGTGTTGCTGATAGGCTTGTTTTTGTCAAGGAATTGTCCTGGAATCGCATGAATTTTGTTTTTGGATCCAACGACACATATCTTTATTATATCGATGAGCTAGCTTTATCAGTATTTGGATTTCTCTCAGATCAGCTTCTTTTTGGTCAGGTATTCAATCAATAAAGCGAAAATATTTAAGACATTTGTTTCTGGATGGACATACATACCGTTTAGTGTATTGTAGAATTGATTTCAGTAGGCAGCGAGAATAATTAAAACAGAACCGCATAAATGCTATTTGATGGGTAAAAAATGGAGGCAATCAATTCGACAGGCACAAAAAAATTGATACTAACAAAAACATTTTGTCGCTATATAACAAGACCATAAAATAAATATATGAACAACGGGCAGCGTAAGAAATGCAGGATGTTTTGAATTTACGAGCCAAGATTCAATATAAAGGGCATCACTGCATATCGTCGGAGATCACTTGATGCATTCGAACACGAATAGATAATAGTGGAAGAACGTCTGGCCCAAAATTATTTATACCAGATAAATTAAGCTGTGTCGACAAATTGTATTCATTTTACAAATAAGCACGGAATTTAGAGTAGCTAACCAAATAACTAATTTAAATGCTTAAGGATTCAGAATATTTATTTTTACCAACACATTTTTAGAATCTCTACTTAACCCAGATACATCTACCGTCTTTTTAAAAGACAGTCATAATTATGTTACGGACATGTTTGTTTTATTGCTATACGGGCATTCAATTGCTTATGAAGTGCATATAGTATACATCTGTGGTGGTGTTTGAGGATGCATACATAACTATTTGCATGTTGGAAACAGCGCGTTGTACCAATAATACGTGTTACCAAGTGGTTATTCCAAAAAAACACAATAAAAAAGTACCAGTAATTTCTGGATTAATTAAATACTATTTCCATAGTAACAATACAGTACTGTATTATCAGAAATTAAGATAAAGTGATTAAATATATAAATTGCGAATAGTATTGCCAGGACAAACGTACCCAGTTTATTCTTGCACTGCTGTGTCAACCTGAAAATTTATGATAATCGACGGTTCATACCAAGGTAGTTTCTTAAGGCACGCACATACACGGAAAATTGTTTTCCAAAGTGGTAAACACAACTGACACGAAAGTAAGAAATTCTAATCGAACCAGAAAATGAAATCATGTACATATACATACATAATATTAGTTTCGAGTTTGGACAATACAGTATTCAATGAGTCATAACTAAATGTTTTTAACTCCAAAATATATTTGACAAATATGGGCGGATTACCATTTATCTGACGCCGGGTTCAATTTTTACATGTATACATTTATTAGGCAAAAACACTCGAATATAGCCTCACAAATTTTATACAATACTTATGAAATATATTAAATATGGAAAGAAGTATTCAAAAATGAGAAACATTTTTTTAACTGAATAGATCGATACAATGGATTATAACAATGTTGCTATGATAAAAGGTAAAGAGTAAAGGGAAATAATGCCGTGGTATTGGGAATTGTAATTTTTAATATCTCCGACCACTTGAAGAAAGAATGATAATTAATCCAACCACGCAAAGGTAAAACACGGCTGCCGTCTCGTTTGAGTACGTTCGTACGAAGGCCCTCCGTTTATATTTACTCCCTGTGGGGTGGGCGTCAGTAAAAATGCACTTAGACCCCTTAAAAAGCCTGTAAGAGTAATAATAACCAATAAATTATGCCCCTGGATTGGATTTCAGGGCGGGCGAGAACCAACCGACGAACATTCAGTACTTATTCCTGCACTCTTTATTTTATTTCGTTTTCGGCCTTTTTTTAATTTGGCTGGCCTGAAGAAGGTGACTGTTGGACTTTTCAATATGCACGAGGAAAATACTGCATGCAAAATTAATTTTAGTAATATATAGCTAATTTATTACAAGTTAAAATTCATTTTAGATTGAATAATATACGTTCATTACACACTTACCATTAAAAATAATAATAATATTTCCAGTAAAATACTCTTTCACGTATACTTAATTTTGTAAATTTCGACCGTATGACTGAGTATGTCAGAGACTGATGGCTGCAAAGAATGCTGTAGTTGATTAGGCGCACGCGCTTATGATGATCTAATAACGGAATGGTCGAGTTATCATTCTGAATACAATGTGGTCGCCGTTGATTCGATTAAGTGGCGGATATAAAGACTAAAACGCATACAGTGACCTCCCCTTTTTCCGGGTCGCGAATGAAGTCAATTTATTTTGTGACAGCTGATCGAATGCTGACTTTATGGCGACGGCATGCAATATGACATAACATAGTTTGACGTCCAATTATTCAAGTGATGGACATTATGCTGAAATTGTACACAGAAAACACAGGTAAGGCGAACCATTACAATCAAAATCAGTCGTAAGGCACTGACTAGAAGAGTGTCATAGGCAGCTAAATTTTCGTACAGCGATGTCAACAATCTTGTTTTTGAAGTAAAGACGGCCTATGAATATAGTTTGTAGGTATGCAGTATGTACAGGACTATGGCAGAAAATTCGAAAATTATTTGTCAAGTAACACCATTATTAATATTATAGCGAAAGAGAGTCAAGGAACATCGTCACCCATTCAAATATTTAAGAGTATATAGAACTTCATTGTACGTATCTATAACAAATTAATTTATTCAAAATTAATCACAGATGGATGCCGGTGATTTATAAAAAAGGTGTATGTGTGTGCATATTATAATTAAATCAAGCATAGAATAACTTTACCATACCAAGCCTCTCCGGCAATCCTATAATATTAACATTCTATTCTTTCCTTTTTGGATCGTATTAATTTGCTCTTATGCAAATGGCAGTGTGGTCCATAATTACGTGACGCGGGGGCGGAATACAAATACGAATTAATAAATTAATACGAAACACGTACAGACGCATTCACGCACGTGAAAGAGGAGTGAGCGATGCGGTTGATACCAATCTGTGTTACGCGTTTCAGCGTAAGATATCAATTACGAATGCGTTACGATGTAAATAGAAATGTGTTTTCGGTGTTATTGGATATGCTAGGGTAGATGTGGTATTTAGCACAAATATTAGTAAGCTATCAATGCTAGTTTAAGAATCGAATTTTATTTGCGTACGGCAGCTTTAATCAAACCGCAATCGAACTATAATATTTACAAGGGAACACTATTTATTAAATTATTGAATAATCACAGCTGAAATTTATTACATGATGGCATTAATTACAAAGGCAAAAACTCAGGAGTCACACCAGAACGATTCGATAACCGAACTCAATCCACTGTGATACCGTATAATTAGTGAAATGGTGGAAAACTAATGAAAGATATAAAACACTAAAAAAAAAAACTATAATTAAATGGAAAACTCACACGATACGCATATTGAAAAGCAGTCTAATTATAGAAATTACATTACAGATTTTGCATCGATGGGTACGATGTGTGATCGAAATAAATATTAAATGTTGCTAACATCTATAATCAACTCTACTTACGACAGAATTTAATATAATCATTTCAGCGGTTGATTACTACAGTATATAATAAATTTCATTGAAAATATAACATATTTTAGGAAACATCTACAAACATCCTTAGGTCAATTGAAACAATAATACAAAATAATGGTGTTATTATGATTTATAGAAACTGCACTCACTATGTTATAATTCTAGGTAATTTTTTCATCAATATGAATTCATTTAAGAATGGTGTCCCTCGTAGATATTGCTGATAGCTTCATCGATCTAAAATGAATAATTACAACGTTCCTAGTTTAAAAATGGATAAGGCATTCCGATAGTTTCCTTATAATCCCCCAAGAGAAAAGATAAATTTGTGAATTTACCGATGAACAGCGAAGTTTACAACTAACTACAAATGAAGTTTAACTTTCCCAAGGTGATTGTTGAGCCGTCTCGAACTATTACACATGTATGTAGGCAAGTACCTACTACTATGCATTATAATATACATATATTATTTATGTACACATTATATATAGAAGCGCCTGGTAGAGCGTATTGTATTTTCGTTAGTAGTAATGGAATCGAACTGGCGAATGAACGGGTCAGAAGATTGTTGACACGACAATCGATGCGATTCGCCACACGCCGACAGCCGAGAAGAATTTAAAAAACCCCTTGGGCGGGAGATTATAAATGAAAATGACTATTGAATTTATTTATTATGCGGCATTTTTTTACATTTTTTCTACATGACATTTATTATAAAATCATTGTGCTTTATGACTAAAATAATTCGGCATCATGAACCTTTTTCAAAATATTTATGAGATCAACAAATAAAAAGTGTTTTATGAAACTGTAAATACTTAACTTATTCAAATTCGAATCATTGTGGAGTTTCGATTTTTCGTTTAAATGATCTGATTACAAGGTTGCATTTTCTATACCTTCGTGGTATAAAGATGTATTCGTGTAGAAGAAAGGGTTATGCAACAATTGACAATAGCAAGAATACAATACGACTAGTGATGATAATGGATACGGTTTGCGCAAACGCCTAAACAACGACTTTACAACATATCTTCACAAATCAAAACCACCGAGTCAGAGGTATGAAAGCAGGTATGCTCGCTCTTGTAAGGACTATTTATTGCTTTTATTAATATATTATTGGTATTATTATCAACATATTTTGCTACGTTCAAACTCGTGGAACTACACATTAGTAAAATAGAGATTAAAATTACATTTAAAAAATTATTTAGCAATATACTAAAAAATGTTAATAATACGAAGTGTAATGTATTTTAAAAACGATGCTCAATTTGCCACTCACAGTGAATTCGATTATTTGTATATTGAGTATTAATACTATTCAACTAAATCTTGTCAGCCGTATTAACAATGTTTACTTACACATACGCTACTAAAAGAAATATCGAAAGATAAGAACTAAACTAAACAGAACTAAGTGTGCATGTTTGTTATGGCACCTGAACATTACGAGTAAATGTGTACATTCATTCAAATATATATATTAAAAAAGTTATAGTATTATACTTTATAACCTTTAAAAATCTTCCATACATGATGTTTCATTGAGTAACTGTATGTTTATTTTAAATATTCTACCATGTAGTTTATATAAGTATACAATACCATGCGAATCAATAATGGGTGAATGATGCAAAAATAGCGGTGAAACGAAAACCTAATATATAATGTTTCGCATTGAACAATTTATTGAAAATGCCTGGCTAGAATGCGATTGTCGATTATCAACGCCGTTCGCCAATACTTCAAAAAACCAAACTGGAAAAAACCCATGCCTGAAAGAACAATTATCGATGTCTATTCTCCATTATGAGTCTATTTATTATTGGTGCAATTGAAGTATGGGAGCGGATGGCTGGCTTTTACCCTTTCGCGCGTAAGTCATTCGAAATTTTACTTCACCTAAGGAGTGAGTTTTTTGAAATTAGTTTAATTAGTAAAAAAACAAATGTAAGTAAGCATATGTAAATAACGCTATGCCTTTTCTTGGAATGCTTATTAGAATTTTATTAAATCATAATAAAGCTCCATCTAGTCCCTGAATTTTCGAGAATTATGTAAAGATACGAGAGTTTAATAGAATTCAAGTTGCATACGCGCTATCAACGTATGCAAATGAGAATGCAAAACGCAAATGAAGATTAACTGCAAAGTATTTTTTAAATGTCCCTATTATATTATTGATTATACTATTATATACTGATCCTGCTTATCTCGAATCACCAAATAATATGTTCATCCTTCTAAAGAAAACTTTAAAAAATTGCAAAAAAAAAATTCTTTGATAATATGACAAACAAGCTCGGGTAATAAATTTTAACAATAAATATTACAGTACTACAAGTAATACAAGACGGCAGGTGAGCATCAGCATCAGCTGATAAACGTCGGTGAATTGTCAACTATTCTGACAACTGATAACACGTTTATCTGCATAGTAACAAATTTACCGTCATAAGAATAACAAATAATAAAATGATTCATCATCAAAAATATAAGCTTTCATACAACGTTGATGTTGAAAATGTAATACAATGGAGAAATGGTAAGAAACATATAAAAAATATCCACTATGACACCACACCAACAGAAACATTGTATAATGGAAAAAAAATTGAATACATTTTAAATTTAAAAGCAATTTAATCAGAGTATTGCGATATTACATAATGGAGTAATCAATCAGAGTAAGTAACAAACTTTTCAGCTATAAAATTAATGATACACATTGTATATCTACCAAAAATTCATATTCTCTATGTGTTTATACGAAATTCAATATCGTTGCCAGATCCCTAACATTTAATATAAAACTGGGAAATATACTAGATAGTAAAATTATGTTAGGTGCAATTGTATTGTTAAAATGAACAAGGATTTATTGGTCTCCATTAATCATTTTATTCAGTAGGCACTATCCATCACAATAAAAAAAATATTTATCAGTCGACCAAATTAAGATAACAAAGAGACATCATCCTTACTAAATCATATTACAATGTTGTATTTAATATATCAACTGTAGCTATAGTAGATAAACACGCGAATTTGATTGAAGAGGTGTATGGAAACGAATATATTCCAAGGGTTGGCAGACGCGTATCGCTCGCAGCAAATACGATAGGGTAGGACCGATAATCCTTGAAAGGATTCCGTCTGCGGTTTGCTGAAGAGACTTAAACGGATTGCCTTTCGTCTACCTCACTTCTATACGTCGGCGTCTACCTCAGGTTGACAGACAGTGCCCTATGAAATTGCATTTTTGTAGAATGAAACAATTCATGACAAAATAATGAACAAAATTAAACACAAAAATGCATATGGACCGGATACACTCTAGTTAATTTGTATCATGCACGATACGATAAATGAGATATGGAAAATAATTGATGTATTAAAATAATAACAAATAAAATCACAAAGGCGCGATGTGTATCGTTCCTAGATAGTATTTTACAAGGCTCCCCCTTTGAGAGCTCGACTACAAAAAAGTAATGTAATACAATAGTGTAACTTATCTATTTCATTACTATTATTTGCGGTCGACTGTGTTTAAGGAGTAGAATTGATTACTTACTGTATTCGATATTGCATTGTTTCGTATTAAGGGATACGGTATATAAATTTACATATTTTTTACACTACATTCACTCCATACGAACAATATTAATTTACTTCAATACGTTATGTATTAACAATAAATTTCTTCACTTAATTGTGTCATAAAACATGTTGCTAAACTCATGCCTGTCATTATGTCACTATGCTAATTGATGAAAATGATACAAGCAAATCAATTGGTA
This sequence comes from Rhyacophila evoluta, assembly GCA_022683975.1. Classification (NCBI taxonomy): domain Eukaryota; kingdom Metazoa; phylum Arthropoda; class Insecta; order Trichoptera; family Rhyacophilidae; genus Rhyacophila; species Rhyacophila evoluta. The sequence goes on along the minus strand of JAGVSQ010000578.1, from coordinate 18,983 downwards.
AATATTTGTTGCCAGGTTAAGAGTTTTGAATATTAATATCTATTACAGATACATATATCATAAAGTGTGCTAGAAATAACGGTACACACGATTCACACCGCATTTCAAATGCGACAGAAAGACAAAAGGGTTTATCACATTACCTTTCCGCTTATTTAAATTTCGCTCTAAAAATGCAGCAGACGAAGTACATGCTAAAAGACGATTTCATAATGTGGACATTGCAGAGTCCATTATCCCCGTCTGCTACCCTAATACCTTTTGCGATGTCGCTAAAGGCAATAGCCGATTAACTTTTTAATTTCCCTCCGCCGAGAGAATTTTCCCCCAGCAATCTCACAGGGTTGCAGATTATTATATTTTCTACTTCATTTTCGTCGCAAGTATAATTACAAGGCGATTGCCTCTTGGGATGAAAATGTATACCCCCAAAACTGTATATACACTCATAATACAAGCAATAATCATTGCTACTAAAAAACTCATCACTGCTACATAAAAATTCATTTGCAAGAAATTTTCATAACGGGTGAAGAAATGTGAAGCATTTAGAAAGTTATTTGCACGTGATACATTAATGATCATATTTTGGGAAAAAACAAATCCGCCATACTTCCCTTGTTTTTCGGATGTTTGTAAATTAACTGTTAATTAATTGTTATTAAATTAATGTGGACATTATGAAATTATATATGAACTTAATTATAAATTTAAGTATTCACTATGAATCGATTCAATATTTTACATTGACATTATTTTATAGATGTTTTTTGTTACAGATTGTCTGGTGAAAAGTAGTACTGACTATTCGCAGTACGTAGGTACCAGAATAATTACCACTGTCTATTTTAGTCAATAATTAAGGTTTAAGGTTGGATTACCAACCAAATTTTACACATCTTTACAAACTCAATTTTCTGCATGTGTTAATATGCAAGTTGTAAGTATTTATAATCACCACTAAGCATCACTTACCAAAAGAAAAAGTTATAATCACACTAACATTTTATACATGTAAAATGTTTATCTAATTTATCCTCAATTATAGCGTTGTGGAGTCAATGAAGTGATAAGTGACAGTATTTTGCCATGAAACAAAATTCACAACTTACTTCATTAACAGATTTGGTAACAGTAAGATTTGTAAGAATATGAATACAATAAAGATTCCACGTCTACTCTGCAAATAAACGAGTACTTCGTTTAATTTGTGAAGCACGGACGTTATCATAGCAAATGATTTACTTATGATAAAATACATTTCAATTAAAAATAACAACTGAAAAGGGCAAACCACAAAACAGATCAAGTAAAATAAAATACAGACTGCCTGTATAGCATATGCCAGTGAGTCTATCGGAAATTACACTGCGACCAGCGAACGATTCGCGAGCAAAAAAAACTCCGTCTAAATCTGCAAACATTTGGCTGTACCTGCATATTCGAAATTCTTAAAATATATTCGTAACCGTAATTATAGGCAATTTCCATGCCATATTAAAACAATGCCTGATGCAGCAAACTATTTTAATAAAATATCTGCAGAAGTCATTTTATTATTCTTTTACCGTATATATAGCGTGTACAGTACAGAAATGGTAATCTAAATCAGGGATCTATTATAATTAACACGACGATAGCTCCCTAATTTACTTAAATAGATATTGTTTCAGTTCTTCCGTATGAAGGATAATGTTTAGTGTTTTATTAATAGTGCATTGAATGTAGTTAGGCTCAAAACACCTACTGCATATAAATATATATCGTCGCTTTATGGTTGGATTGTCTAATAGACCAACCGTCAAATGTTTAGAGGATGAAAAACAAATATCGTTAGAATACATACAGATACATATACGATGGCATCTGAGCGATTTGTTTAAGGCCATATGATTGATCTATTATGTAAGAATAGAATTACACTATATATTTTTGTATAAACTATCTAATCAATTGAAACACGTTTCGTTTTTTAAATAGCGCACCGTGGATATTCGACAAACCAACCGTAAAGCGACGATGTATTAAAATTAGCACCACGGAGACAAAAATAACCGCAGGCTACTTGAACATATTTTGGTGTCAATAATACAAAACAATTTTGTGAATCAAGACGATACACATTTCATAAAAATAAATATGCACTGTGGGCGAATTGGTGAGAAGTGAAAATTGTTATAAAGTTGAGGTCAACTGACGACTGGCGGGCCAATTAGCGAATCGGCGGCCAGACACACGTTTGCACTCAAACCGGTCGGCAGACGGCGGAGAGGGGATTGGCGTTGTGGCTTGTGAATCGCATACTAGCGCACCAATTTAAATTAAAAATATTCCGTCATAATCGATGCTACACGTGAATGAGCACTCCGGTTTTTATTAAAAGCTAAATTCGTTATTATAGAGAGAGGAAAGAGCCAAATGAGTCGTTGGATTGGCACGGCGCTAATAGGACTTTTGCAGAGTTGTGAAATCAAAACACTGTATTCTTCGAAGTTTTCCCATGACTTCAGTAGGACGGACACATCAGAGTTTCTATTGATAAATTGTTAAGACGCTCACTGAACTGTTCCTAAAAAAGAATCCCTTAGAATCTTCTTGTATCGGCAGCAAATCCTGCTCGAGCAATATTATGTAAGTTAGACAAAAAGAAATTGATGAAAATGATAACCAAACCAAATCCAGAAAATTCGAACGTGTCTTCTTCCGAAAGTGGATATGTGGAGAAATGCTTACCTGGAACAAAAATAAAATAATTTAGATTAGGACTTTATTCATTTAATTAAGTATGATTATTATTTATTATAATTTCCATGTTAATTAAAAACTACAATCAAAATTATTTTCTGACAATTGTAAAAGTGTTTTCTTTATATTTTGAGACAACTCTGGGTGGTGATTCCGGATATCAGTGAAATCATTTTTAGCGATGTTTTCCGTTTGAAAAGTCGCTATCTTTATATGCATTCGCTTTTCTCAAACAATATTAAATATCGTTTTATTTAAGGAAATACAGTTCTCTATTCTAGAAAAAAATATTAACGTCAAAACAATTATGAACGTAGAAATAATACAGTTGTCATAATAAGATATGTACAGTAGAAGAACATTAAAATCATAACAGTGGTAGAGTTGTGAGCAAAATAATAGAGAAGCTAAGACATTTGAAGTGTCTCTAAAACGCATCCACGCAAAGATAATTTCTCTCAGTACAAAGAGACATCAGCTAGAATCGTAAATATCAGAGACAGAGAGTGATGACAACAAAAGCCACAACAGAACAACAGTGAAGACGCGACGTTATGAATCAAAACCGCTGCACGAATAGGGAGGGGGTTGTGAACGCGCAGAACTTGAGCAAGGGTTAGATTTGCACAAACAAATTACCTAGATTTTTTTTCCCTTCAATATTTCAACCTGAATAATTACAGAAAATTGACGACGCTTTAAGGTCGCTAGTTGTTAATATTATTTTGTTATCATTAAGCATTAGAACGAAATGTCTGTACCTCAAAATGGAATACTGCGTACATATTTAAAGAACTCCTATTTGCGAATCGTGTTGCCTTTCAACTCAATTTTCCTTATATGAGTGTCAATCTAACGGTTAATAAATGATAACACGAGCATTAGAGAGGACCAAAGCAGGGTAGATCTTTTTCAGTATATTAATGATACACAGAAATAAGAGTTGTAAAAGTTGAATTTTAAGAATATTCGTACAGTAAAAAATAGTTCATGTTTACAAATTACGAGAAGGCAGATTTTCATTATTACAAAAAAAAAATAACCACACCCCCGAAAAGTCAGCACCTGTTTCTTGGAACGAACGAACGTGGTGACACCCCTGAACACTCGCATGTGAGGTCACCATCCGCCCCTCAAAACTGAGGCACCCAGACAATGAGACGTAGAGATGAATTAGCAATATCCATTACAACGCCACCGCTCGCACACCATAACACAACGGGGTGAACTATCGCTACCTCGCTTTGCCACTTTCAGGAGATCGTGCTTTACCAACTATTTCCAGAAAATGCTAACGTAAGGACAAGTAATGGAGTTACTTAGCCATCGTAAGTGCAGATAATGCAAAGACACTAAAGTTCTAAACGGAGACTGAAGAGCTAGTACAATATCATTACAATGCAGATTCATTGCAATCTAATGCTATTCTAACAAATATGTGTATACGTGTGACACACCATTATTGCTTTCAAACATATTGTCAGTTTAACATTCTCCATACGAATAAGTCAGAAAATTTTGCCTTTCTTTGTGATAGAACACAAGTGTGATTTGGAAAACTTAATAATTAATGTTGACTTTTCACACAAATTAAATTGAATAATAACAACTGTGGCTTTACATTCAATGTCATTATAAACGTTCGCTTCGAAAATGGAGCGTATGGATCTATAGAGAGTAAATATATCCACGCCGAAAGTGGAGTATATGGATCTTCGCAATGTGAGGACACGTCATGACAAATCATTTTTTATAATTACTAGTCAGACAATTGCTCAGCCCAATGAAAATCCAGTCCTGAATATTCGGATTTTTTGAAAATTCGGCTAGTGGAAATCGAACCTGCATCACCGGATTTCTAGGCGCGCACGCCACCGAAGCGACGCTAAAACTCTACGCTACGGGAAAAATATAATTAATGAATTCTATTAAATATTTCAGCAGATGCCAAAATATCCCGATACTTCCGATTTTCCCCGTTGTACATAGTCTCGAAGAAGAGGAATAAACTCTACGACAGAGTATTTAATGGAAATATATACAAGCAAAATTAAATAGGAGTAACAAATTTAATGTTCAGTGATCATTCTTAACACAACATAATCAATCAGTTTGATTCACAAGATGTATGATAAATCAAAATGAGGTAGAAATAATCGTTATGTTAAATTAATACTCGTACTTAAGAGTGTTTGGTGATTCATTATTGTATCCAATATTGAAATTCACCGTGTATCATTTATGTAAGAGTTGATTTAAATGGATTCAATCGCTTAAATAATCAATTGTTATCATGGGATAAGAATTCGTAAAAAATATGTCCAAACCACTCTAAAATTACCAACCCCTACTAGCTCCAAAGGTTATTTCTACGTGGTGGGAAAATTGAAATGGCTAGCGTACGTTTTTGAATAAGCATACTCATTACTTCTGCTGAGCTAAAATTCTGAAATTACTTAGTACTAGAGGCAGCGAGTTTGAGACTTAGGGTTGCATACAAATCCACAATTTTAATCTGTATTTAGATGCTCAATGAGGTTTAGAAACTAGCGCACAACCCATTCTTCTAAAATCTTTATACTATTACGACCCATTTGTTCCACGTCATGAACTGTCGAAGGAAATGATTGATCGAATGGAAATTATATTTCGATGTTTTATTGTAAAATTGTATCATACTACAAAATCCCGCTTTAATTTATAATTTTGTTTTGTTATTCTAAGTATCCGCCTTTTTCATTAAAACAATTTAGAATTTAATTTTAATGAAAAAATATACTTTTATCGTGATTCCACTATTTTGCAAAAATACAATTTACCAGCAACACTTTTACACTGTAAACGATGGGCGATAGATCGTTTAATAATCAAATTAGTCATTTACGAGTTCGAATTCATGTATACACAGTTTCACTGACTCCAAATTGTTGGAACTTTATCAATACAAAATACATTGTTCGCGATCCTAATATTATGTTATCCACATAAAAAAGGATGTAATGGAACTAAATAATCCTAGTGAGAATATAATTCATTCCCTAATTTATATAGGGATGAAAGGGACAAAAGCGAAATCAATGGTTGACTCTTGCGATTTACTTTTTCGCAATAATCATTCACACTTTAGAATGCATAAAAGCTAAGCCGATGTAGCACTATAATATTATGAATATATCACACACAATCACAAAATTTAACGATAAATTCACCATGAAAGTACTAACCGGGCTACACTAATCCAGTGACAATTTACTCGAACGATTAATGCACTACTGCTAACTTTATGATAAATTTTTATTCTGTTTAATGTGAAAATGTTACTAGAGCGAACTGACAGGTATATGCGTTTGCGATTTGACAATCCACTTAGCGAATGGCGCCGGTCGGTCTACACCCGGGAACACTTTCCTCTAATGAGCATATAACAGAATTTACGGAAATCAGCGCGAGTGGGATGGGCCTATACATTTTTGTGCGATGCGTTTACATTTGCCAAGTGACACGATAAAAGTATTTTTTAATGACATGGCCAACATTATTTCTATTATTATTATCTCGCCGACAACCTACGAGTACAATTAGTTGCCTCCCCCCTCCCTCCCAACCCGCCAGGGTAGTGATTCAGAATGTGAAAAAATATTATTATAGTAAGATTTATGGCTGCCATCTAATAAGTAGTCCTATTACTTAGTAGCACTACCAGATAGTTTACACATAAAAGGGGATTTGAAATTTATACTTCATTATCACACATGGTACACATACTTTTGCCAAAAATATTGGTATTTTTAATACACGAAGTGTAAGCAATCAGTTACTTCTTCCATATCCGCTCTACAAGTACAACATATGGATACCACATGCTGCCTCCAAGAAATCCTGTCCCCCGCCACTATTTTCGCGCCCTCATAGAGAATATATCTGCATCACGTAAATCCGCCAAATAGAAATGGAAAATCAGTTGGCTTGAAAAACGGGCGTCAGGACCAGTGTTTTTGCAAGCCGTGCACGAAGCACAAAGATTTCACTCAAAATGCACATGAAACATAATCGCACGCACAATTGTTTTGAAAATTGGAGGTGTCTCGTCTATTTGTTTTTAGGTATCCACAAAATTATCCACTTCACACGTCCTACTAGACCTGAAAGTAGAAATTATGGACAAAAAATTTGGGCAAAAGTATGACAGTAGAAATTTCGAGATTGGGCGGGACCTAAAAAAACGAGACACCTCCAATTTCCGATCTGATGCATCCCGAATAATGCAAGTTCCGAATTTCGTTTTACGATTTTAAGAAAGCTGCATATATAAAAAATAATACTGGTCACTACAAATTAGAGGGAACACTGGCCAGGACTCCCTTCAGGTAACCGCTGTATACGGCCGAACCAATGCCACAACTTCGTTTTATCAGTAATTAGTGGCTGTCTGATCGGTTCTCTTATCTCCTCGTTACGAACAAAGTCATATCATCTTATCCCTAGAAATCGCCGCAGGTATCGCTTTCCAAAGCTAAGAATAAGGTTACTTTAGGCTTATGTTGGTCACCATGTTAGCAACCGTATAGCGGCAATGGCAACATGAATGCATTGAATAGACTTCGTTTCGTTTTTACCTGGTACAGCTTAGAGCCCAGACATTTCCCATGGAATTAAAGGTTTCTTGGTCAGAGTCCCTCCTTTTTTAAATTATAAAAATTGTATATATTCTAATCAAAAACCTCAAATAAGTATTAACCCTTTGAGGAGTATAGACATACGTCCGTGGACCTTGTCGCCTTATTTTCAAAGCCATTTTTTATTTTTTTAATAAAACATTATTTCTGTTAATATAAATACTAGATAGATCTATCAACGATATGTAAAAGTCATTACAAGAATGTGTCACATTTTTAGACTGGGAAAAATTACGTGACATTACGAAAAAAATTAGGGAAAAAAGTTGACTTCAGAATTTAAAAAATCCCATATGCTCTTTCTATAATTATTATGTTTTGAAAAGAAACGAAAGATTGTGTATATTGCTGTTCACAGAAACACATAAAATGTCGCATACATTTTTCATGTGCGTTCATATTTGCTCTCAAGTGTTCCTTAGATTCCGAAATGGGAGCGGGCAAATGTAGCAATGTTACCAATTTGGAATAACTTTTCAGTTTATTTTGTTTGTTCAGAAAATTTAACTACCTAATGAAAGGATTAATGCTCCCAATAATTATTAAGATTGTTTGAAGCTTATCAAATACATATGACGATTCATACTAGTATTTCGGAATTACACAGTATTTATTAATGAGTATGTTGATATTTTTATTTGTGTTAGAAAGCCACAAATAAAGGAATTCGTATAGATTTAGACCAAATTAAACATATTATGAGATCAGTTTATAAATCCTAATCAACGGCATTTTTGTCAAAAAACAATGTTTATTTTGAAATTATAACGAGTCCAGAAGTTTACCCAAAAAGTTCAAACTTAAAATTGTAAATGCACTTTTTGCAGCAGAAATATTAATAACGATAATATCCTTATTCCCATTCTAGTCTATAATCTACAAGATAATGTAATGTTGGGTGGGTTGAAAAATTGAACGTTACGTTGGCAGACAAAGATATGCTAATATAGATTACATGCGATAACGATAGTGCATCATACACTCATACAGGTGTGGCCTCCGAAAGAAGTCGACTTTTATTATAGAAAGGAAAGCATCGAAATTTGTTTATGTTACAGGCTTGAAATAATTTATCGGCTATTAGGATGTCACATAATTATGTAAGACTTATTAAACCAACGATTCGACGAATAACGCTTAAATATTGAAATCAAAATTGGGTTATTAATATAATGCACGATTTAAGCTAATTAATTTATTAATTAATTAATTAATGAAAATAGCTGTATACAAAAAAATAGTTTCCCCTATTAATGTTATTGAAAATCAAAGTTAATCTATATCATATAATACATGACTTACAAATAATAAACTTCGTAAATTGTAGCAGTTTCTCCATACATAACAAACAGTCCTCTCAAAAACAGCAACCAAAGTAAAATAATGCGTATAAAAAGATCCCCGCTCTAAGCCAGGGTAGTTTGGGCAAGTATGATATATACGAAGTATTCACCGTTTTCACTTAGACTGGCCGCACGGATATCGACGGTACTATATTCTTTAGCCTCCGTGCATGGATTGTCAAACTACTCGTACATCTAAATTATGCGTTCAATGAATCATTCACTGATAAATTTTACTAATTTTCCATTTCAACTATCAGCTTATCAACTATAACGATTTGACAATCTATAGCCTATTTTTTTTTCATTTATGACCTGGGTATTAATATACTCGTGTATGGTTTAGGTTAGACACATTACTGATTTAATTTAGATATTTGAATATTTATTTTCTTATGTCTTTCCCATAGTTGACACGGACGCAATAACCAATTCGCCTCTGTTAAAATAACAAATTCCAAGAACACTATTCAAAGGCGAAAAACGTGCAACAGTATAGTAAATAGGAAATTGATAATGTATATACGATAAGATAGGAAGAAATATTAACGAAATAAGTTGACAAAAAAAAACAGTTATTGCTATGATTCCTGCATCCCTACGTGTTTATTGAATTTAGTGGATGACATGATATCAAATACAATGAGTAAGCCATTTGGGAACCCCTGCGTCCACCTATTGGAATATTTATTGCTGCCATCTCGAATGAATCCCACCGACGATTATATGAGGGTGAAGGAGGGGTGGCATTTTTTCCTTCCGCTCCTTCTCATCTACTCACCCTATCTAGTCAGAAACGAATCCCGAGGATGGAGTGTGGGAACATTGAATCGATTTCCATACAGTTTACATCGCTATTAGGGTGGCTTCGAAGAGATACTATATTTTGATTTTGTGCTTACCGTAAGATGGTGGTGACTAGAAGTATCCAGTCTGGTGTCTTATATGCGTTTTTTGATACTTTATGACTTTTTGTTGAAGTGTCGAATACGATTAATGAATGTTGATAAAACAAACAATATGAGAAAGGTGGATTATAAGAGAATAATTATCTTCAAATTCGTACCGCAATTTTAAATTATCAAGAATTGGTATGGTTATAAAACAAAATATAAAATATGCTTCAGTCAAGAGACCGTCAAATCTTAATCGAGTCATCAAATCTTGTGGGTACTAAGCCGGACCTACGATAGATGTGACGGCAGCAGAGATGCAAAATAGCTATAAATAGGTGAGTGAGCGTGTGAGCAAGTTGTTGGGATGACCGCATGTTGTCACGCTGCCGAACATGCCCATTCCCCTATTCATACCTATTTTACATTTCTGCTGCCGACTTTCTGCTACCGTAGCTCCGGCCTAGTACTGCTCTCTCAATACGTAAATACTAATATCCTGCATGTAATTCAAGTGGCTTGTCAGTAAGTAAAAATTATTGATAAAAAATGCAGCACAAGACACACCGGTTGCGACGTAGGCGTAATGAAGTACCACGAACGAGTTGGCTTTAATTCGGTTCAATATTAATTATCATGAAACCTAAATTTATATTTTCGCTAGATGACGCAGGCCTACTTTACGCATTTTAAATAATCCAGTGTAATCTATAATAAATATATCTATTATTGAAACATCCTGCGACAGTAATGACTAAGCTAAAACAAACTTCGTATTGAGACACGATAATCAAACATTTACGTCAGTATGCTATTGTATTCGCAAACTGTTTTCTGCTTAATGAACAGGTAGTGGATACACTCATTAGAAAACGACTACTATCCTATGACAAAAATCGCTTTGTTACTTTGACAGCCTGTCTAAACAGATATTGTCGGTTGCTTTTGTGAACACGTTCAAACAAAGGGGACTGACAATGAGGTGTATAAACGAACGAACTGCTATATCGGAAACCCCATATTACACGCTATTATTGCAAAATTGTTGGCTCTTGAATTATTTATTTTTACCAATATAAAAATCATGCATCTCTGTTGCTCACTCACACTGATCAGAAATATTTTGGAATGTTGTTCAGTAAATTACAAAAACAATTAATACCAATGGTAAGACCATACAATATGTATCCACAATAAGAACTACATTGTACTGAAATCTGTATTCCAAATGATTTTAGGTCTCATAGATTACGTAGTTACATTTAGATTTTAAATTAAATATACATTTAATTTGCCTCTATCAAATATTAGTGTAAGCAGGGGATAGTAAATAAAATTATTTCCTTGATATGATTAAAAATTGATGTTGTTTGCAATGTGTCCCAAGAAAATAATACTACATTTTTGGTTTGTTACCATAGGTACCTATGGATAATTAAATGTAGTGGTGAAACAGTGGTCCTAGAAATGTTAAGTTACGGGTTTCTAAATAGTATTTCCATAATGATGAACATAATGATGTTCAAATAAGTAGACTAAGATCGCCTATCACTAGACAAAATTCAAATAACGTATTTATAAGAAATATAAAGGGCGCATTGAAATCTCAAAATACCATTGCATCAATGCTTAAAAATGTCTACTTACGTAATCTAAGATGTTTTGTAATGAAATGTAAATGTAAGAAATATAAAAGGTTGACGAAGAAACGAAAATCACCTATCTCTCGATATAGCATATTAATTATAGTGCCATGTTTGACCAAATACTAAAACGCATATAGCAAATAGATTTAAGGATAAAGGGGGAAGAGGTAGCAAAAATGTATGTATCCGATTTATAATAAAAAAAAAACTTATACGACGTTCGGTCGGAAGCAGATCGTTCGTAGACTTTAATTTTACTGCTGGATCGTGTGTTTCCCTCTAAATGTCAGCTTCCGATATCCATTCGACAGTGCGGCGGTGGACACTTGTCATGTTATCACTTATAAATATTGAGATATCAAAATATGTATTCAAAATGACTCTCAGCATGTTGGCGCAGTTATAAATGTCAAATGCGCAGATCCGTAAAAACACCATCAGACGAAATTCACAAAGGAAAAAAAGAATCGGCATACAGAATATTACAATGTCTTTCCAAAATGTATATTTCAAGTGATATTCTATCTAGATCGATAAACCTAGAGTGGCCTCCAAAACACCAAAAAAACCTTACGTTAACAAGAATTCCCGAATAGTTTGAGAAAATTTTACTTGCACAGACCGGCACGAAGTATTTATTATTGGGTTCCATTGGTGAGCGATCAACTATATATTAGAGATACCCTATCCAACACTCAATATTTGCTATTTGCATATAAAGATACGTGGAAAAAATAAGGCTTGCAATCGAAACAAACTCAATATTTTTAACTAGAATATTAATTTTATTTGCTCTGCCTAAAAAAAACTCGAATTCTTCTAGTATTCTGAGACAGTGCTTCCCAAATTGGGGGCCGCAGGATTTCTTGCGGGGGGCGCGAAAATATTCAGTACAAAGTACAAATAACCATTTATAAATATTTTTCCACATAACATATTTAAGGAATGTATACATTTTAACTCTGTTAAATAATAACACATTTGAAAACATATTTATATTCACCGAGAAGATGATGTAAGCACATGCGCAAAAAAAATTGGGGGCCGGGAATTAATTTTTTCAGATTTAGGGGGCCGTGACATGAAAGTAATTGGGAAGCACTGTTCTAAGATACACCACTCCACAACAATAGTACAATAAAAACCACCACACAAGAATATTTTTAATAAACACATATAACCAAACTACAAAAAATTATCAATTGTCTGTCAATTCTCGTAAAAAAATACCGTCTGTCAAGACATATACAAGATTCATATTATTGAAGTACGTGGCAGACATAGTAAAAAAAATCAACGAGAGACGTACTAGTAAAAATCGTTATACTACTTAGCTACCAAATCTTATTTTGTACACCCATCACTTTCTGGGGGGAGGGGTTGCAACGAAATGCCAACATAAATGACAAATATTATTGTAAAAATAATTAGTTTTATTTGAAATGAGTAATCAAGAAACCAGGTACTAAATATACACAAGGTGTGGGTAAATATTTAATAAGCGTGTTATGAATGGCTTATTCAAAGAATAGTAAACCTCATGTTAAATGACAAAATAATATTATTAATGTCGTGATTCAAACCGCACAATACAATGTGAGGATAAATGACATGATATTGCCAATAATTGCGGATATGATACATCTAATAACATCATTAAATATTTAATAATCTACAATTTGTGGTACCATGCGTCTAGGTCAAAATAAAGCGGGAAAATATTTTTTAAATATTCCGATTATGACAACACAGTCGGTGAGTATCTCGCAACATATATAAGAACAGTTTTTTTTATTAAAGAATTGCCACGATATTAAATATAATTTATCCATGTCATATTTTTACAGATAATAAATTCCAAATCCATAAAAATTTTAAATCTCTCCGGCTTTTATGAGTACAAAATTAAATATTATGAATATGAAATAACGAGGTGGTACAAGAACATGCAGATGTTTGATTGGGTGATACAGCGATTTTATTAAGAAAAAGTTTCGTCGCCCCAAATAGCTGGGTGGTTGGGGGTGCCCAATATAAAAAGGGACGCCCAAGTCTGACGCCGGTACCTACCACGAGATAAGAGGCGGCGAAAGGCTGAATGTCGCCGCAGGCTTTGCTCACTTCTTCGGGCTACGAGGCAATATTTACACTTTTGCAGGGAGTGGAATTTCAAAATGTGCCTACAATACATTTTCAACGGAGGAAAATTATGTCTAAATAAAAAACATGCACATATATTCGTTATGTTTGTTCACCTTTTAAAAACGCAATTATAAGATCACACGTGCTAATACAATGCGACTATATCTCAGTAAACATACATTAATATGCACTTATACCTACTGGTTATAGCAAAATTCTGTAACTGTGCGATTTAAAATTAATAACTGTCAGTCGAGAATATTAGCAAAAATGTTAAAAAACTCTATTCGGAACAGTTATGAAAACCATCGAAAAATATTTTCATCTATTAAAGAAGCTACATAAGACACCATATAAATTATTAAACTAGCTTATTTAAATTATTCGTACAGTGACTTTGGAATTATGTTCGTAAACACTAATTTATTTCGAAAACTACCTCGATCTAGACATCCTCTAAAAAACAAATAAACCACCTGGTGGAAAACAATCCAACAGGACGTATTGTGTCTCTTTATAATACGACAGTTAGAATCGCATATTTTTAAAACTACGTTACTAGAAACAAGTTTTCAAATTCGGCGACCGTTTTCAAGTAAAAAGGCATCCCAAAAGCAAATAGATCAAAACGGAAAAGATGGTTTTTTTGTACGCGACGTTTATTGGACCCCGTGTCCCACTCTTCCCATTTTCATTCAGCGACTTGCCCTCTTAATCCGACGCCCTTTAGCAAAGGTACGAGATACAGTATATATATTTCCCCAAACATGCCGTATGTAGGCGAACTTTAAACAGAGGCAATAACTGAATTTTCTAAGGTTGACATTATTATTTACAATCATGATATCACTGTAATCATGACTTATCTACTCGAAGAAACTTTACGTTTTACATTATAAGCTAACAAACAGGTACGCCGGCGAAAATTTGCAGCATATATTTTAAAACAAATTACTATAATATATTATTTTCGGGAGCTGATGAAAATTTGTGTATAGAGGATTTATTGTAAACAATCTCTGCAGACCTGATCTTGGTATTCTTGAAGCGAACGAAATTTTGGCGTCTCAGAAGGTCGATAAATAACATTTACAGATTCTCGAGTCACTGACATGGCCTAAGAATATTGAATGGCGGCATGGATTTTTATATATCATGTGGAGATATTTACTATATAAAAACAACTTAAACTAATACATGACAACGATATATTATATTAATATACTAACACTTTACAGATAGATAATGTACACTCATCCCTCGGGGAAGTTGTCTCATTTTCATTTTGTTAGGTTTCAAATAAAATGAGAGCACAGATTGTACGAAAATATTATTGAATATCCAAATCAATGTTTTAATACAAAAGTGAAAGGGTTAACAGATAAGAAAAAAAAATAGACGCTAGGTTTAGTACGCCTGAACGTCGAACGTGGTCTCGGTTTTGTTATATTCGTAGTCTGAGATTGCAAAAATTCTCCCCTCGTCGCATTGATGATGAAAACACCGCACGCAGTAAGACGAAAACAAAAAAATAATAATACGAAAAAAATACTTACCGTGTCATCTCAAATTTTTCATCAAGTAAACAGTTCTACTTCCATTCCCGTGTTCATTTGCCGAGAGATGTTCGATAAACAAACGTCTGCGTATATTCTGAAGCATCCAGGTTAAATATCTAAAATCTAAAATCCGTGAAAAAGTACTATCTTAAAATCGAATACGTGACGATTCTTAAAATGAACGCTATATAGTTTTCAGAATGTATTTATGTATAAAAAATATTAAAAGTGATTTATGCATAATCTTGGTGAGATCATTTTGATTAAATATTTTGTATTCTATGCAAATAATTTCGAATTCAATCTTTCCGTCCCACGAATCCCGAATCAATTATATATGTATAATTTAAATTCGGAAGATTATTGCTGTGAGTAAGCAATTCCGCCCAAATTTAACAATTACGACGGATAATGCACGCGGAATACCAAGAAAACAACGGGTACGGACGGATGAGAGAAAAGATAGCAAGCAGTACCTAAGTCCGATGAAGAGATACGATAAAAAAATAGACGCTAGGTTTAGTACGCCTGAACGTCGAACGTGGTCTCGGTTTTGTTATATTCGTAGTCTGAGATTGCAAAAATTCTCCCCTCGTCGCATTGATGATGAAAACACCGCACGCAGTAAGACGAAAACAAAAAAATAATAATACGAAAAAAATACTTACCGTGTCATCTCAAATTTTTCATCAAGTAAACAGTTCTACTTCCATTCCCGTGTTCATTTGCCGAGAGATGTTCGATAAACAAACGTCTGCGTATATTCTGAAGCATCCAGGTTAAATATCTAAAATCTAAAATCCGTGAAAAAGTACTATCTTAAAATCGAATACGTGACGATTCTTAAAATGAACGCTATATAGTTTTCAGAATGTATTTATGTATAAAAAATATTAAAAGTGATTTATGCATAATCTTGGTGAGATCATTTTGATTAAATATTTTGTATTCTATGCAAATAATTTCGAATTCAATCTTTCCGTCCCACGAATCCCGAATCAATTATATATGTATAATTTAAATTCGGAAGATTATTGCTGTGAGTAAGCAATTCCGCCCAAATTTAACAATTACGACGGATAATGCACGCGGAATACCAAGAAAACAACGGGTACGGACGGATGAGAGAAAAGATAGCAAGCAGTACCTAAGTCCGATGAAGAGATACGATAAAGAGCCTTGGCAGAGGCGGTCTAAAAGGGAATAATCGTGGGGTATTAGTAGTCACCACTAGTCACTAGCTAGGCAGGATGTAGCTTCGGATACTGATAGTGCGTGACTCCGCGTACTACACCCGCACCGAACTATGAGAATGACAAACATAAATAAAAATCAGATTTTTTGTAGACAGTGTATCGTGAGCGATAAATGCATCAATTGCAGACAGTAAAAATGATTTTATTTATCTTGAAATAAAAAAAAAACACGATAAATACCCCACATAAAACAATAAATACACATCGTTATAATACGACAAACGCCAATGCAAATGATAAATAAAATAATGATCTTCTTCTTTTACTATATCGGATCTCTAAGTACATCATATGGACACTTCACGATGACTGAGAATCTGAAAAGACATCTGCAGACTTTCAAGAAGAGATCGGGTTCACTTTTAGTGTGTTAATTAGGGTATTAGCCATTTCTCTTCTCTGGTCAATTCGAACGGAGCGCTATCAACAGAATGCCAAGTCAGTCAAAATGGCATTTCATTTTCTCCTTTTTAATCCTTTTACGAAAATTGTGTCGGATAATAAAATAATCTCCCCGGTAGCGTAGTTGGTAGCGTGCGCGCCTAGCAATCCGGGGAGTGCGGGTTCAAGTCCCCATCTGTCGGATTTTAAAATCCGAAAATACAGGACTGGATGCCCATTGGGTTGAGTAGTTAGTTGTCTGACATACAATTCTCGTGAAAAATAATATGTCAAGACATCTTCACATTGCGGAGATATAGATATACACTCCTCTTTCGGGGTGGATATCTTCACACTGTGTAGTTGGGAACGAACATGGTATGTAAAAAATAATTACGCAATTTCAATACAATTTCTACCTAATACCAAAAACAAGACATTTTATATCGTTCGAATCTCATAGGTGTCCTCGATTGTATACCTACGAAATAATGCGTATGCAGGCGCGGGATTGGACCACCCAACGGGCTTCTGTTAAACTCCTCTTATTATTACGGTTTTGTCTTAGAGCGGCACTTGGATGCCGGACGGTAGCGGATCTCGAAGCGATGGCGCGATAAACAAAACTCTTCCACGGCACACATAAAAATGTACTTCTATAAACACAAATATATATTGAGTGATTCACAATTGGACAGATTAATTTTTTCATTTAATATTCTTCATTTCATTTTCCTGTTTATTTTGCTCAATATTTTATTCATACGCCAAACTTTTTTTTGAAGTATTTCCATAAAATTACACAAATATATTGCATTTAAGTCAAATAAAATGGGAAAGCAGCTAAAATAATTTACATTTTTCACTAAATTGAAATCATACCGCGTTAACAAAGTTGAATATGAATATATAAAACGTATCGATGTATTAGGACTCGATTTAAATAGCTTATTAAAAACCGTCGATGGTGATTTCAGCCAAGGCATTTATTTATTTATATGATAGGGCTTTACAGTAAATCCAAGAATATTGATAATGAACGGAAGTTATTTAGCTTATTATGTTTTGATAAATATTATATTGCTACGTAACTCCGTCCCTTCAAACGGGGGTGGTGTAAGGGGGATAATTAAGATTCAAGTCCCGTAAAACTCAGTATATTATTCTCGTGGTATATCCACACAATTATGTAATGTGTTTTTTGCTATCTTCATACTTATTACAAATTTCTAAAATAGCAACTGATCAAAAATATACCTTTTTATCAACCAGTAACCCACTCGATTATCCACATTAAAAATATTATTATATTAAGATATAAATGTAAAATCAAGTCAAATAATTTAAATTCCACATGGAGTGTGTATTAGTTTTTTTCAATGCATAATAGATAAGTTTCGATTAATTTTCTTTGAATCTAAGATCACGGTAACATATTATATTGAAAAACAATGTCGAAGGTTGTGCGCGGCTGTTCTAAAAGTTGGCAAGTCAAACTGGTGCATGCAGACGAGAAGATAGCGTCAAGTGCGATTGCATCTTTATATGCGCGCTCCGAGTTTTCGGGTGCCATTTTATCTTTTGTCTTCTTTCTGCTCTGTCTACTTATTCTTTTAACCCATGCTGAACGATTCTAGGGTGGGAAAGTGGTGCAGTTGCAGCCACCTGAAGTGAGATAGCATGGCAGTGAAGAAAGCCAACATAGTTACTTTCCTAGATAATGGGATAAACCAATAACCACATACTTTTACGATAATAATTGAAGAAACATAAAAGTCACGGGAGTTTTAATTTTAACAACTGAGTTATTTGAGTGAATACATTATATGCACAAAAACATATACAAGTTCAATTTAATTAATTAAATGCAAGGACATTTAATTAATTTCTTTTTCATCCATATCCGCTCCTTAAGTGGAGAACGTGGACGCAACATGCCGCCTCCGAGAATTCCTGTCACCCGCCAGTATTATATTCCTTAATATATTCGGCGTAGTTACGAAATGTAGGCATGACTATATATATAATTATAAACATTATTTTGATAACATTTGTAACGAAGGATGTGTAACCAGTGAGTTAGTTAAATTATTTCATCTCAAAAGGAAACTCGCTATGTCAGTGGTAACTGCAATGGAAAATACAAATGCAATTAATCTTACATTTTTATGAATTCTCCTTTTTTACCTAAAACATCACACACATCATAATTGGGGGAACATATCTCACAAATATTAAGATTCAATTTTCGATAGTAAAAAAAACACTAATTATTACTCATCAAACTAGGTTTCGTTTTGCGTACGTCAAGGATCTTTTCAGATGTTACAATACTCAAAACT